>OZ002741.1:69577005-69749505 GCA_963924295.1 Dioctria rufipes
TAGTCCATTTTTGATATTTTATTTGCTAATGTAGTAAAAACATCATGTACGAAATTTTAGCTCTCTACGTCGATGCGTTCTCAGGCAGTGTCCAAATATATAGCGGAAAACGTAATTTTTATATGGCAACCCCACGAAGGAGTTGCCCGATTTGTCTCATTTTCGAACTTAATTTTACTTTTTTTTTTAAAGTCCGTGTAAAGAATTTCAGCTCTTTAAGTATACGCGTTCTCGAGTTATCGTGCGCACAGACGGACAGACGGACGGACGGACATGCAAAAATCGAAATAACTTTTAATATTATGAATGGGTGTCCAATCCATTTTGCTCTACCATCATTATTTCGAGGTGTTACAAACGGAATGACAAACTTAGTATACCCCTATGATTTCATCTAGGGTATAAAAAATGATTTATCACAGAAAGCTCAAAAGATGCTGTCTGAAACTCTGCAAAGAACTTGTTTTTCCATAATAGGAAATTTTTTGGTTTACTCAAATTAGAAAAATCTGAAGGAAACACAATATTTTTTGTTATTATGGAACATATTCAATTGCTACAAATTCCTGCAAGTATTATCATAGGCTTAGCTACTGACATGACAGGAGATATAAATGGACTGATAGCTAAGTTTAGAAATGTTAATCCCAGTATGTATATTTTTTATGAAGTGTATTTGTAATGCGTTGCATCTATGTGCATCGAATGCATATAAAAAACTTCCTATACAAATAGAAAAGCTTGCAGATTCTTTTCTCGTAGGTGTAAAGAAAAAAAAATTAAATATATCGGGTACCAGTGGCGGATCCAGGATTCTTGTGAGTGGGGGAGGCACAACTATGGTTTAAAAATGGTATATAGTATGCTGAAAACTGATCAAAAGTTTGAAGACACTCGCCACCACTTGCAAATGTCAAATGCACAAAATTTATCATTTAAAAGATACGAGTCGAACAGATTAGCAAGTGGCTACCACTCGCAACAAAGAAAGTTGCTCAACGTTCTCCGCCATTCTCGAAAGTCAAAGGAGATGTTAGATTTTTCATTTTTTTTAAAGAAGTTTGGGCCACTTTCTTTCATAAAAGTTCGTCAGATAATAATCCTCAGCATGGAAACTTTCCAGAGGATGGAGACAGCTGGTGCAAATGGCGACAGGCTCAAACTAAGGGTGAGCTCAGTCAATTCCATCACGACAAGCCACCTTTAACACCACAAGTCCAAGCAGCTATAAAACCTGTATTTGAAGATTTGTCAATAGATGAACTCTTGACCCGATGTTTACGAGCAGAGACACAGAACAATAATGAATCTCTGAATTCGTTAATCTGGACTTTCGCTCCAAAACATCTGCACTCTGGCGCCAAAATCGTTGATATTGCAACCTTTTTGGCTGTAATTATCTTCAACGAAGGATTTCAAGGAGTAATAAAAACATTGGCGACAATGGGATGTTTAATTGGTCACGAAGCGCATGAACGCATGAACGAATCGCTCGCTCTGAGCGGCGCATGAGCGATGTCGTGAAACAAGCCAGAATTGAAGCAAGACCGGAGCAAGCAGCTTTAAGGGACTTTTAAGAAGAAAAAGAAGGAATTCTCTATGGACTAGGCATAGCAGATTAATGGTGAGTAAAGATTTCATAGTTTAAACCGTATTTGAACATTTTAAACGCGTTTTTCTCAAAACTACGTTTTTTTAACTGGTCTCCACGATATCTCAAACACGGTTTGACCGATTCTTTTGAAATTCTAACGGTATATTCGGCACATTATAGTCATCGAGTGAACTAAAATAATGTAAAAATTCCGAGCCGTTTTATTTTTTTCGTAACAAAATAATCGAAAAAATAACGAAATTTGAAAATTTATTTTCAAAAACATGTCAATTATTCAATTTTCAATATTTTCTAGTTCATTCGATAGCCACATCTACATAAATTGAAACGCCGTTTGGTTTTTCCATTTCAGAAAAGCCAATCAACCGGAATCATGGAGACCGTCGACAAACTTTTTTTAGACATGGGTGCCTTTGGAGTGGTGCAAAACAAATATGTGATAAAGATTTTGATCTGAAAATATTTTGACTTGTTGTTTAAATGTCAATAAATAAATAATAAAAAGTTCAAACGTCTGTTTTTTTATTCTTCGTAAAGAAAAATCCCAAAAAAAGCTAAAAAAACGGCCGTCACACGGGGTGACCCCCTTAAACGCTTTACTGTAATGTTTTCAATATTTCATTGGAACATGTTAATTTTCTATGTTTAACCGTTATATACTTTTTACTCACCACGATGGCCATCTTTTATATTATGTGATAGAAATAAAATTTACAAAGTTTTAAGATTTTGCGTAATTTAGTGGCATAGGTGCAAATTACACATCTAGAGAAATAACGCCTCAGCAGCTATGCCCAAGGTATGCCTAGTAGCTATTTTTACACTTGAGCTGTAACGTTACGGTATCAAAAGTTATATGAAAAATTCCGAAAAATTATTAAAATAAATTATTTGGTAACAACTTTGAAAAAATAAAACAGATAATATCAAAGTAAATAAAAATTACAATATTAAAAAATATATACAGGGTTTTCCAATAAGAGGTGTTATTTTGATATTCAAAGAAAAATGCCATTTTTTGAGATAAATGATCGGATCTTTATTTCATTATAAAGAGGAAGGTATGCCGTTAATAATGTAAAATAACATCAGCCAAATGACCACCACGACCACGCCTACAGGACCATATCCTTTTCATGAAATTTTCCATAACCAAATCGCAAAGGGGCTGCCCTATGTCCTCGATAGCCTCATGGATTCCATCTTTGAGGTCTTGAATCGACGCTGGGCTGTTGGCGTAGATCTTCTCTTTCACATGGCCCCAAAGGAAGAAGTCGGAAGGTGTTAAGTCACAAGATCTCGGTGGCCAATTGTGATCACCTCTTCGAGAGATAACACGGTCCGGAAAATTTTTCCGTAAAAGATCAATGGTTTCGTTGCTTGTATGGCACGTAGCGCCGTCTTGTTGAAAGTAAACGTTGTCCAGATCAATACCATCCAATTCCGGCCAT
The DNA here is from genome assembly GCA_963924295.1 of Dioctria rufipes. NCBI lineage: Eukaryota > Metazoa > Arthropoda > Insecta > Diptera > Asilidae > Dioctria > Dioctria rufipes. The sequence goes on from OZ002741.1 coordinate 69,580,072, forward strand.
AAAAAATCATTAATCATCTGTCGATAGCGCAATCCATTCACCGTAACTGTTGCTCCAGCCTCATTTTCGAAAATGTAAGGTCCAATGACCCCGCGGGACCATAAACCGCACCAAACAGTCACACGAGGCTTTTCAACAATAACTCTTGGGTTTTCCGAGCCCCAGATGCGACAATTTTGCTTGTTGACGAAGCCATCGAGGTGGAAATGGGCCTCATCACTCAAGATGAGTTTTCGATGGAATTCCGGATCATTTTCATGCATTTCAAGGACCCAATCAGCAAAGACTCGACGTTGTTGATGATCGGCCGGCTTGAGTTCTTGTGTTAACTGAACTTTATAAGCCTTAAGACACAAATCTTTATGCAAAATACGGTATAATGACGTTCGTGGAATGCCTAATTCCAAAGAACGACGAGTAATGGACAAACCTGGGTTTTCTTCAACACTTTCGGCTACAGCAGCAATATTCTCGGCTGTTCTTGAGCGACGTGCACGGGTTTTATTCTTCACATCACTAACTTGTCCCGAGAGCTCGAATTTTTCTACCAATTTCTGTATTGCGGTCCGACAAGGTGCTTCACGACGACCCAAAAATGTTCGAGTTTTACGAACCGTCTCTGCCACATTTTCACCATTTTTATAGTGAATTTTAATAATTTCATTTTTATTAATGGCGTAGTTTCTACTTGTCAAATGTCAAAAAATGACAGCTCCAAAAGTGACATCTACCGAAATAGCAGGCTACCATTTTCACTCGATCACAAATAAAATAATGCCAAATATATGCACGTAATGCAAACAATTCTTGCATTTCTAAACAAAGACTGATAATGACTGATCCTCTGGTAATTTGGCCCAGCCACAAAATGCAGTTGGCAGGGCCCTTTGAAAAGAGCAGTTAATTTGTACAATAGTGGCATCATGGGTTGTATGGGTATTGTACTTCCTGGAAAACTAGAAAATCAACCCTCTTGAGAAATTCGTGTTTACAGATTTTGATTTGGAAATTTTGGAGAATTTGATTTTTTTTATTTATGAATTCTAATTTGGTGATATTGAAAGTTCGGAGATTTAGTCTCTGAGGATTTCGTATTTGGGATTTGAGGACTTTGAAATAAAAGGTGAAAAGATCTTGGATTCACCAATATTATGGGTAGATACTACGGTTAGAACACTATATATAAAAAGTCATCTAGTCTTCAGATAAGAGCCCAGACGATGCCAGATTGATGACTGTTGATTAGATTTAAGACGATTTCATTATTTCTAATTTTGTATAAATAATAGAATCAAAGATCTTCGTACCTATGTATGCTTAGTGAATCTTAGTGAATAAGAAATAATAATAATTTTTCCTTTTCCAGCTTGGACTCTAGGACTATTCTTTTGTAAGGCTGTAGCCTATTTGCAAGGAGTTTCTGTCTCTGCCTCTGTCAACTTTTTGATGGCAATATCAATCGAAAGGTGTATAGCAATCGCATTTCCACTATCTGGGATCATGTCCAGTAAACAGTACAAAATCTCTGTAGCCTGTATTTGGTTATTTGCTCTTCTTATTAATTTACCGTGGCTTTTCGTTTTCACGATAGAGCCGTTGGGTAACTCAACAAACAAATTGGAGGTAAATTAAAAAAATAATTTTTTTTAGATATATACATAATTATCTAGATAAAAGCTTATAAATATGATTTCAGATATGTTTGGAACTGTGGCCATCAAGACAAACGGAGAATATTTTTTTTATTATAGTTAATCTGATCGTGTGTTACATAATGCCTCTGGCTGTTATATCTGTGTGTTACTTGATTATCTGGAGAAATGTAGTTAATCGTAATGTTCCAGGAGAACGAATTTTTCCTAGTAAACACACTGATACTATTTATAGAAGCCGAGTAAAGGTTTGTTGAATTTTATTAATCTTATACTTACGTTATAAAGTTTGCAAAATCAAATTTTAATTTTAATTCTAATACGCTTAGCTTTCTTCTATTTATTTTATATTTTATTTATTTTTTTTAATATCTTTTTACTAATAAATTTTATTTTAGTTTCTTTGTCCACGCCCCCCAAACTTAATTTTGCGTCCATTTAACTAATGTACTTAATATTAAAATAATTTTATCTTGCGTGTACAATGGTCTAATTAATTTTTATTTATACCTTTCTAAGATCAAACTAGACTGGCCCAAATTTTGATTTCACTAATTTTTGTGTGTGCAAATATGAAGAAAGCAATAAAATAATATTGAAAATGGATTATGTGTTCCGTTTAAGCTCTTTTTATAATAGGGTAAACCAGATTAAATAAAAAAACTTTACAAATTCAGCAATTCCATACCAAAACGATCAAAACTTTAAATTTTCATACCAAATTCCCGCCGATTTGGACAAAACTTTTACAATTACATTACAGTATTAAAAAATATTGGATCCGTATTCTTTTGTTTGGCTAACCGATCTCAGATCTTGGACACACGGTGACTAAATTTTTTACTGTGGACATGTTTTTTTAATATTCTGGGATCGGGTTATTCGATTATTTTGTACGATATTTCAAATTAATAGTATTGGGACTTTCAAAAATAAAACAAAAAGAAATCACAATTTTTATTAATTTTAGATTTTTGACCCCTTTCGGAAGAGAAACACCCTCTAATAAAATTATTTTTGAAATGCCCCAACATTAATATATATCATATCAAAAATTTGCGGGTGTTCTGCTCTTAGTATCACCGGTACATGTTTTTTTAGTAGGATCTCTGCAAAATTTCATATGAAATGATTTTTTTCTATTGTTTTTAGATACTTAATGAAATATGTATTTAAAAAATATTATAATAATTGTCCTGCTTTATTATTACATAAATTTTATAATTTTATTTTTAACAAAAATCGCGTATTCTTACTATTGTCATTTACAGGTATGAAACTGTGGTAGTTTTGCGTACCTGTTATTGCCTTGACACGATTATCTCTATTTTTGACTTTTATTTCATATTAACTTTTTTGCATTCTAAATTGAACTATGTACTTCATTAGAACATTATAATTGTAGTGATCTCTACTTAAAAGGTCGGCTGTAATTATTGTAGAGGTATAATCAAGATGAACAGCCGCTAATTACTTCTACAGGTGGAGTAGCCGCTAAGGCTTTAATTGTTTCAGGTGAGCAGCCGCTAAGTCTTTAACTCTTTAGGGTCAGTAGCCGCTTAGGCTTTAGCTCTTATGCAAAAAAAAATCGAACCTTTCGACCCAGCAATCAGAGAGGTCTCATCGGTACGGTTATCTCTGATCGCCTACCATATACAAATAATTACTTTTTATCAAAAGCAAGTGTGAATCATATGGTATAGCAAGAATTTCTCTTTGCAGTTTTGAAATTGGGTGATTATTCTCCTTTTTCGCCATATGGCACTTAAATAAACCAAGAAAAACTTATATGTGGATTATTTCTCGTCTACAGCAGACAGTAATGGGCAATTGGGTGACCCTATCATCGAACTACTATGGTAGGCGATCAGAAATAACCATACTGATGAGACCTCTCTGATCGCTGGGTCGAAAAGTTCGATTTTTTAGCAGCTTGATACAAGAACAAACTCCGGGTGTTAATTGTGGGCAGCTGCGAAGTACGTTCTTAAAATGTATTCATGACTACTGTTACTGATAATCATAGACTAAATCTCAAATATTGATCGCTTTATTGACTATGCTACTACTACTTACTTGTAAATTAATATCCTTGTGTATAGAACTATATAGTGGTTGCGAAACGCAATTTGGGTTAATATCCCAGCAGCGGATTTGAATCACTTTCTTGCAGAAATAGTTCTAGAACTACTTTGAATTTGCTTTCACGTTCCTACAAGGGAAAGTGATTATAAAATGACTTTAATAATTGATTTTATCATATGATAATGACGGTTGTTGATAGGTTAGTAAACATTATGTTTCCATTGCAATATAAAAAAGTAAAAAGTTAAACGCGTTCCTAAACTTTGTGTGCAAATACGTTTGGGTTACATTGCCAATTAGAAAAAAGATTTTTATCATACGGACAATATTCCTTAAATTGTAAACTATGAATGCTTTGATGTTTTCGTTTTTACAAGATTATTTTATTTCTTTCAGTATTTCTGGTTTTTTTCTACTTCTCAATACCTTAAAGTAAAAATGGATCATTAAATACCAGATTCCAGATTCTAAAAAAATTTCATGACAAAAGTAACCCAGTAAAAACGAAATATTCTGGTAATTCTTCCGTTAATTAATTTTAGGATATTATACTGGTTATACAAGCAGGGAAGAACTGGTTCCACTCTGTGACAACACCGAGTAAAAGTAATGCGTTGTTTACATGGAGTGGAGTCATACTTGAAACTAGTTGCGACTTCTGGTAAGTACTTCTAGAAATAGGTCAGTTATGACTTTGATCGCTGTTGGATACCTACCTTGTTGTGTTGTAGAGGCGCTACTACTGCAGGCAGAGCAGACGTAACCAAAGGGTAAGCTAGCAATTCCTCGCTCCAATAAAAAATCAGCGATGTCTGGACCTTATGTAGGGAAGGCCGCAATCTTATCGTAGAAATTTACTGGAAATTTTTTCCTTAGAATTGTTATGCATTGGAGGCCGATAACGGCACACATTGTATGATTGCATCTGAAAATAACTCCAGTCGGCTGACAGACTGAATAAAAATTCTTCCGAAACATTTTCTGTAAATTTCTACGAAAAATTGAAAGCTATTTGCTCACTACGAGTCTATGCTCATAAAAATTGTTAGTGGCTCAAGCAAGCATTGTCGGCTTTAAATAATGCATAACAATTCTAAGGAAAAAATTTCTAAGAAAAAATTGCGGCCTTCCCTACATCAGGTCTCAGGGTCTAGCCATCGTGGATTTTATATTCTATCGAGGCGATGTCTACTTCCCAGCCTTTGTATGATTTTAGTTTGGCTATGCTCTTACGGCTTATCCCTTGAACCCCTTGTCCATACTTCAGTTGCACAGCTTTGCTTTTAACGATGCATAGCAAAACTGTTTAAAATGGTACAAGTGGTGCCATCTGGCATTATAACAAGGAAGCATTTTCGCAACAAGGCTAATATCACAGACAAGAAATATACAAATACGACGGTATTACTTGAGACAACTTTCTGATTTCTGATGTGGAAACAAATAGTGCAGTCATTAGGGATTTTTGCTCTACAAAAGGGGGGTAGTTGTGACTTTCATATATGTTTTTCAGTTCCAGGTCCCGATGAAAAATCCAAGTTTAGACCATTGAGGGGGGTCCGCGCGGTCCGCCATGTTGTATTAAAGGTACCAATAATTGTTTTTTCAAAATAATTCCTCCGACAAAAATGTAAAAATATAAATTGGAAGAAGACTGAATTCTCTACATTTTTTGTAAAAACCCTTTTTATGTAAGTCTGATGCGCAACGAGTTATAGAGGCGACAACGTGAACATTCTTCTAAAAAATGTATACATATAGTACCATTTATACAGGGTGTTTCGTCCATGGTGGTCCATGGTGGTCCATAGGACAGGAGATAATAGTAGTCACCTAGTCAAACACAAAAATGATATGACAAGGGGGGAGCGGCATCTTAACCGTTTCGGAGTTACAGGGTGATTACGAAAATTCGGTAATCTTTCGCAAAGTGGGAATTGACCTCTTTAATCCCTAAGACCTGGGTAAACATATAATTTATATTTTATGAAAATATTGTACAGAAAAAAGCATTGATATTGATTTATTAAAAATCAAGCAGAGCCCTTCTAATACAATAATCACATCATTCATTGAAAGAAAGATTAAAAATAGATACTATCGTGTCATGGAAATTGTACCACAGTTTTATACCTATAAATGATAATAGTGGTAGTGTTAAGGAATACGCGATTTATATTAAAAATAAAATTATAAAATTTATGAAATAAGAAAGCAGAACAATTATTATAATATTTTCTAAACACTCATTAAGTATCTAAAAACAATATAAAAAAATCATTTTTTCCGAGTAAATTTTAAAATTTTCATATGAAATTTTGCAAAAAAAAAAATTGTATCTCCTAAACATGGAGCTGCCTCCACAAATCGATATGATATATGTACGTATTAATGTTAGACAATTTCAAAAATAATATTTTTTATAGTATTGTTTCTCTTCTGCAGGGTGTTATTAATAAAAAATATGTTTTTTTTGTATTATTTCTTTAGAAAGTCCCATTTAATACCATTACTTTGAAATTTGAAATATCTTAGAAAAAAATCAAGTAATTCGATCGCAAGTAATCAACAAATTAAAGAAAACATGAACATTTGAGTCACCCTGTATCTAAGACTTGGGCTCGGCAGGCTAACCAAAAAAATACCGGTCAATTATTTTTTAATGCTTAACTAATTCTGAAAGTTTCATCGAAATCGGAGGAGGTTAATTAGCAATATGATATGTAAAATGACTTTTTTTTCTGAGGTATTGAAAAATTGGGATAAATGAAAACATTTGTAATAATTTTTTTTTATGTATATAGACTCTTTAATAAAAAACTTTAAAAAATGACTCTTAAAATTAAAAAAACACAAGAAACTATGGCTCTATAAAAAAAAGGAGAAAAGGCTCTAGCTGATTAATATTACAATAACAATATACAAGTCAATAGGGAAAACAAGATAAGCTAAGCACTAACATTAAAGGCACAAAAAGGAACAAACACAAAGTTCTCAGAAGAGACAATATAAACGGATTCAAAAATTTTGAACAATACCTAAAAGATTAAAAACAAAAAATTTAAATTTATTACTTGTCCCTATTTTGACAATATGGTAAGTGGCAGTTCCAGGAAGTTTCAATTTCCAAAATAATCTAATAAAAAATAATTTTCTAAACGAGCGAATTTTCAATATACAAATTTTGTAATTTAGCACCGAGACCGAACCCGAACCGAATTAAAATGACAAATCGAACGAACGAAAAAATTTACGAGATATACCATTATAGAGTCCTGCGGGAGCAGCCTGTAGTATCAGACTTCTACAAACTGCCCTCATCATCCCTCCAGCTGAGCATCTCTAACAGAGTGCTTGTCTTTCCCACAGCATTTGCAACAATTCCTAAGTGGTGAGAAGCCCCGTGTTCTAGGTATACAGAAGACAAGGTATATATTTTGACACATTTCAGCTGATAGCCAGTGACGTAATGCTGTGGCTAATGGATTTAGATTTCTTTTGGAAAAACAGAAAGAGAGTATTGTGTTTCTGTACCGTACTTTCCTATACATTTCACGATATTACCTTACCTAAATTCGTAATCTGGAAGGTGATTCTGATCTTTGGTCGTATTTTAATGTCAAAATATACGCTTAAATGAAATGAGCTTTACTACTTATTTTTTCGGGTTTTTATTCAGGTCAGCAAGCCTGAATTATGTAGAATGAACTGCAAATGCAACTTCATATTATAAATTCAAAAATATTTTTCGAATTTGCTCTAAGAATATCCATTTACCGTAGTTTATAATTTTTGTCACAACTTCGGAAGCAGTTGACCAATGTGTTGAACTTTTGGGCGTATATTCTCACATTTATTCATCGAATATTCATTTTAGTTTATTTTGTGGTTTTCTAGCTCATAAAATGGATAAATCAAAATGAATATGGTAAATGTAAAGGTACGACAAATTTGTGGTGAAATGTCAAAATATTTCACTAAAATATACGCCTAATAACCTAGACATACCCTAATATATCATTAGTACTAATTATTCATTAAAATGCCGTGTGTCACATAGTATTCATAATTATAATTCGAAAATCAGATCATAATGAAGTGTTTTTTTTTTCTTTATTAGAGCTCTAGTGATAAAAAATCTACTAGAACTGAATGTATTTTGTCATATAACATAAATCTGAAGCTCTGCATAGCGGAGCCGGTTTGAAAAATAAGAAGAAGAAATGCAAAGCATAAACTATATCATCAAAATACTTTTTAATATAATTTTTTTTTTCATTTCCAAATCATTAAATTGAAAAATAAAAAAAAGAAAAACGAAGTTTTTAGAGTCGATTTAATCCATTTCGCTTTTTCACTGTCTTAAGTTTGGCAGTTCAACTTAATTAAAAAAATTGCTGTGTGGCTGCAGTTGCCTGCCTGAATCATTATGGTCTAATTGATCGTTAATTCAATAATAATTAGGAGTCCTGTGTCTAGGGCATAAGCTACGACTAAAGATCGGAATTACCCCCCTCAACAAAACGATCTAAAAATTGTTTCGATATGAACAAATAAAAACAACTTCGATCATAAATGGCGTGCATGTATTCCCATAATGAAAAGGCTACGTACATTTAGACCGAAAGTTAAAAATATATTTATTTTTTCGGAATGGTTTTCTAATCGATTGACAAAAAACAAGTAAATAAAAAAACAAAAGTCATTTTAATGTATCTCGTATAATAAAAGGGCAATAAAACAAGAGCATACATGCAAGGAATTTGCTGCGTGGGCTGATATTCGCCACATAGCCAGTTACTGCCAGGCATTACGTAAGAGTGCACGTGCCATAGGGCTATTTATTTGGCGAAAAGTAAAAAAAAACTTGTCCGACATTTTAGTTCTTGCTTAATATGCCTCATATAAAAGTCAAATAAGTACCTTTATATTTTTATTTTGTTAGTGAACAATCTGATACTACTTACAACTACAATTTGTGACTGTCATTGTGTTCTATTTAAAAACATTTTCTCGTACTGTTCGAGGTAAAAAGTGCCTCGGTGGCAAATTTTAGGTATAAGGAATTGCAAAGATTTCGAGTTGGGCAACAGACTTGCAACAGATTGAAGTTATCACTGAGCATCCCTTCATGTAGTGTTCTGTAATAAATTGGAACACCTTCAAAGTGACTGCGAGAAACGTCGTGGAAAGGAATCAACAGAAAAAAAAGGGAGAGAAGAATGTTTAAGTTGACGAGCAAGAGAGCGAGCTATTCTTAGAGACAACTCCAACCTAATGGCTTTGAGATCCAACACAGAAAAGGACGTATCCATGGAAATTCAGAAGCCTTTGTACAACGTCCATGCGAACCTGAATGTAAGCATTATGGCTGTGCGAAAGAAAAAGAGAAAACAGCTACTATACAGTTGGTAGCTGTGGAACTATCAAAAGGTTGGGACATCGAGAACTTACGAACAGCGCAACGAGAAGATCCGGACATATCGCCTATTCATGTTGAATGCTGTATATTAAAACGTAAGTAGGAAGCACCTAACGGTGGATTATTCCAAATGCAAATGGTCGTGCCGGCATCAAAAGTTAACGATGTTCTAGGTAAAATGCATCGTGGAACATCTAGCGAACATTTGGGAGTGAACAAAACAATTTCCAAAATATGAGAAAGATTTTATTAGCTGCATATGAGAGAAGATGTGGAGGAGTGGTGCCGCAGCTGCACTGTCTGTGCTGCTTGCACAGGACCGCAATACAGAAGCAGAGGGGAAATGCATAAGTATAATGTTGGAGCTGCTTTGAAAGGATAGGTGTAGACATCGCTGGACTTTTTACAGAAACGGACTGCGGTAACCGTTATATATTAGTTGCCAATGACTGTTTCAGTAAATGGCCTGAAGCTTATGCAATCCTTAATCAAGAGGCAACGACAGTTGCAGAGCAAATAATAACGAATTGGGTCAGTAGGTTTGATGTGCCTCACGAACTTCATCCGATACCCACAATCTGTGGCATCTGAATTTGGGAATTTGGGAGATGAGAATTTCGTTTTCTTAGAATTCTTAATTCCCTAATTCTCCATTCCCAATTCACTAAATGGTTGGAGAATTAGGGAAAACGTAAGAAATGTGAAAAAGTGCGAATCGCCTGGGACGATTAAGGGTATCACTTTTTGTTATAGAGGATTGGACTTTTTTTCATATTTGAGGTACATCTGTCTTTTACCTTCCACTGTCGAAATAAATTGAAATTTCTTTTTTGTAGGGGTTGTTTTTGAGGGATGTAGGAGGGTAGGTTTTCTCGAGTTTTTCCGGGATAACGACAGAATGGAGAGAAGAAGGAGAATGTATGTGGTATCAAAAAAAAAAAATGGGAGCTCAGGGCGAACAAGATAGGTGTAGGAAAAGTCGGGGAAGGTGCAGGGTAGAAATGGGAGCTGTTTAATGGAAATTAAAAAAAATAAAGACAATATCAGGAGCTGGATTGTTTGCCATATGCTGGTCAACTTTTTACACTCCTCCCATTGTGTTGTTATATGATATGACTGCTGCTTGCTTTATTATTTACTTCTTTTATTTATATTTTTCATTTCTGTATTGTAGATAGTGCTCAAAATAGACATATCATGGATGTCTTTCCATCTCATGGCTGTAATTTTAACCCTCTGAAAAGCAACAATATCTCCCTTCTTCAATTTCTTACTGCGAAAACTTGGCGGCATATCTTTTCTAGAAGGTCACGTCACACAGCATAGTATAAAGAGTACGAGCGTATGTTCCATCTCAGTATGACAGAAACACTTTTTCTTTTTTCAATGCATCATCAGCTGCCAAAATTTTTACAGCTGTTGCATAAAATTTAAAAAAAAATGTTTCCTCATAAATTTTCTTGTAAATTTGCAACTAGTGACGTTGTGCTCAGATGGAACATACTTGTTACTCCATATACCATGGTCACACAGTGTCATATATGTCAGTTTTCTTAGAAATAAAGAAATCTGTTAGTTGCGGAGAGGTGTAGAAATTCTCAACTGTAAGACATTAGCCATTGTTGAGATGGGATTTCATTGGGGTCAACACTATTTGAGATGATTGTGGCAGATCTTTATATTCATCATCAAATTTTGTGTCCTTACCTGTATATGTAATTATACTGTATATGTAATTATACTTTCGTAGCAGCACAATTGGATGACATGGAGTGGGCATACGTAAGGGAGTCATTAGCATAAAGTAGTGTGGTGGAATTTGAGTCGTTGGCTGGCTGGTCATATGTGAAAAGATTGAAGAGAGTTGGTCCGAGGACCGAACCTTGGGGGACACCAGCACTGACTGATGTTGCCTGAGATTTGACATTCTCAATTCCTATGTAGAAATTCCGGGATGACAGAAAGCTATGTATAACCCAGGTGAGATAAGGCGGGAGCTCCAGGTTTATAATTTTGAATATTAGCCCGTTTGTCCAGACTGAGTCAAACACTTTCTCTACATCAAGGAAGCAGCCTACTGTCTTCTCCCTTTTGTTGAGGGCATTTGTAGAATCAGAGAGGAATTTGAGCAAAGCGTGAAAAGTGGAGTGCTGAGGCTTGAAGCTGAATTGGGAATCTTGCCTAATATTTAGGTCTAGGCAGGTATTTTCAATGTGTTGACGGACTATTTTTTCGAAAAGTTTGCCCAGGTTGGACAGAAGAGAGATTGGGCGGAACTCATTAAGGTTTTTCGAGTTACCTTTTTTTGGGAATTGGAATTATGCGCGCGGTTTTCCAGACATCAGGAAAGTAAGAATTATTGACGCAATTATTGAAGATAATTGTCAGAAATTCTATGGCGACAGGTGGGAGGTTTTTGATAACTTTGTTTGAAATGTTATCTGGGCCAGCGGACTTTTTACCTCTGATAGTCCTGATTAGCAGGATTTGAAAAGATGCTTAAATCAGCCGGATTTAAGGACGTGTTTGTGGAATTGAAGATTGTGGCGGAGGATCCCACTGCCTGTGAAGTAAAGTTATCAACGGTCGAGTCCTAAAATTTGCATCGTTTAGAGATGAGTTGTCTTTGAAAGTGGATTGGAAATATTCCGCGAAGGCGTTGCATTTTTCGTGGGGAAAGTTGTAAACATTCGAGCCACTTAAGATAGTTTTGGGGAGTTTTACTTTCCTGTTGCAGATCCTATTTATATCCTGAAAGCAGTGTGGACCGGGTTGAATGGAGGCCAGTTTCTTCCTAAAGTCTTGATCGAGAACATTTTCGTTCGTTCCTCAATAATTGTTGACAAGCAATTAATTTGTGATAACACGGCTCTGTAGGCTGGGTTGTGGCTATTAAGGGTTCGGTGAAAAATACGGTTAAGTATTTTTCGAAGTTTCTGCCTATATTTATATAGTTTTTGCAGTTAAGGCGGCAGATTTTTGTATTTGTAGTGTTTGCTCGGCAATACACTGGAAAAGAAGGCGACGTTTCCTTCAATGGCGTTGTTGAGGCAGTCAATGTGGAGTCAGGGAGATTTCCTGCGAGGAATTGAGAGAGCCTGTCTTGAAATTGTTGCCAGTCAACGTCTTTGAGTGAGGTTGAGGCTTGAGGGTCTGTAGACAAAATATTTAAGGGTTCGCTGGGGGTGATTGAGAGTTCAACTGCCAAGTGATCAGATTCAGCCATATGAGCTGTACAAACGTAATTTGAGAATTGGGGAAGGAGATTAATAAGATTAGAGGTGGCGCTATAGAAATCAAGAGTTGACCCAGATCGCGGGAAGGTCGGAGTATCCTGCGAGACGACGACGAAATCATAGGTAGTGTTAAAGAGAAGCCAGTCATGTACTACCTTGCCTGATGGACTTACGGCAGTGAAATTGTCCGAGATTCGAGCAATGCTGTTCATGTTATTCTGGATATCTGCTCCTGTGGCGTGGCATCTATTATATAGGGCAATTAAGATAAGAGATTCGTTGTCACAAAGCTCTAATTTGACAGCAGTGCATTCCATATTTGAAAGGTTACTTATTTTCACCTCTTCGAATTTAAGGTTTTCCTTAATAACAAGGGCAGTGCCTAGGGTGGTCTCAGATTTGTCCTGGCGGACGAAGTTATAGTGTTCAAAAGCTAACTTATGTCTCTCAGAGAGGAAAGTTTCAGAGAGAAACATAAATGTGGGTTTGTGCTCAATGAGGAAGAGATTTAGTGCTGCTCTTTTGCTGTGTTTTACCAGCGAATTGCAGTTAAGTGACATTTCAGCTTACTTAATTGCGTAGACATAGTCCAAATGCAAATTGAAGGCAAGCTGCTTGTTTTTCCGAAACAGAAGAGAGCTTCCTGTATTTAGGAAGGAAGTTATTGGAAAAGTCACCAGCCAAATAGAGACTTGGCTTCTTTGGTGCAGAAATCGTCAATTTCAGTCACTCTGAATCTTCTAGGAGCTGCCTCGGGGGCAGACCTAGGTGCTACTTGTGGCTTTGGAGCTGTGGGTTTAACAGAATTGTTATTTTTAAACGTGTTTTTAGAGATTACCTGGGCGAAAGATTTACCTGGCTTCACGTAGTTTCTTGTGGCTTCCTTCACGAAGTCTTCACGTTAGCGACGTTCCTCAGTCTTCTTGGCACGTTGTTGTACTACCTCCTTGTACTTGGGGCAACCTCTATAGCTGAATGGATGTCCTTCAGCTTTACAATTGACGCAGTATGGGGCACCTTCCTTCTCGTTTATTCGCTCGCATTGTCCTGGTAAGTGTACATTTTTATACTTCACGCATCTATAGTCGACCGCGCAGTTCCTCGCGACATGGCCGAAAGCCTGGCAACGCTTGCACTGGGAAATTCCAGAAGCACGGTATTTTTCCCAGTAAACGATCTGGTTCAGAAGGCGATTTGTGCCCATTATGAATTTGATATCGTAATTACCTCCGAAATTAATTCCGAAGGAATTCGATTCCTTGCACCTGGGCGTTTTAAAATGCGTCACAGAGTTAATTATGAATCCACACAGTTTTTCCACAAGTGCTGCCTTCACATCCTCTGCATGATATGTATACTGTACTCCTCTCAGCAGAAGTGTCGTCGTCCTGTCACACTTAGGCGTAAACGTGTAACTCTGTACACCAATGTCCCTGATTATAGTGAACAGCGCCTTACGGTCGTCTTGGCTAATTGGCGTGATAATGCACCTGGTGCCCTTTGCAGTCCTGTTGAAAAACTTTGGCATTATTGCGAGCTTATCAAGCTCGCAAGTGAATGCTTTAACATTAAAGTTATGACAGACGATCGGAGGAGGTCTCCTGCGTTTTCAACGTGAGCCTTCGTAGCTTTGGGCTGTACTCGAAGTCCTTTCGATTACCCAGAATTTGGAAGAAAACACCCGTGTTTTGCACCCTAGGTGGTTGTAGCTCTGACCTTGATGCCTCTTCTTGGCTGGAGTTCCGGACGATTGAGGAGACGTCTCTGGGCTACTCTTTGCTCATCGTTTGTTGTTTTTCACAACAGTAAAATTGTTTTCATCCTCAGACGAAACCAAATTCGATGATGATGACTCAGTTGAGTCATTGGACATATCCACATCGCTGGTTGTTTCTTCTGTTACTTCAGGCAGTGACGCGTTATTGTCGTCGAAAAAATTTCTTGCTCCTTCCTGAACAGTGACTTCCGGTAGGCCTAATTCGTACTTACTGTACAACTTTTTTTAAGCTGCTTTCAATAGCGGCCATAAGTGCCCCTTTTTCGGCTTCAAACCTGAGATTTATTTCACTCATGATTAACCGCAATTCGTTGTCACTCACTTGCATGTGTCTGTATCACAATGTGTATTTATCACAACACTTAACACTTTATATGATTTTGTTTAATAGTATGTGTCTCTGTCACTTTACAATACACTGTGTCTCTATCACTTTACTATACACTAATAATATATGTATCTGTATTAGAATGTCAAACACTAGCTTATACATCTACAAGGGCACACACGTTATACTCTCCTCATTATTCCGCGTCCAAAGGGTGCTCATTCGTCAAAATCGGTGACAAAAAATTTTAATCGAAAATTCGCGAAAAAAGCATGGGCTATATATAGCCTTTGCACTTTTTTCATTCAAAAAATAAGTTCTCACCGATTTTAATGATAGAGAGCTTATTTTAACGGGGAAGGGAATAAAAAACGATATAAAAAGGAATTTTGCTAAAAAAATGTCTAGTTTTTAAAATAGAACAAAAAGACTGCATAGGAAAGGCCACCTGAAATCACGCCGCACACGAATGGTTTTTGCGGCATATTTCTGAAACTAGCCAGTTCCGGTCAGAAATATTTTACAGTTATATTCTCCTCATTAATCTGCGCCCAAAGAGTGCTCATTCGTCAAAATCGGTGACAAAAGATTTTAATCGAAAATTCGCGAAAAAAGCATGGGCTATAGCCTTTGCACTTTTTTCATTCAAAAAATAAGTTCTCACCGATTGATAGAGAGCTTATTTTAACGGGGAAAGGAATAAAAAACGATATAAAAAGGAATTTTGCTAAAAAAATGTCTAGTTTTTAAAATAGAACAAAAAGACTGCATAGGAAAGGCCACCTGAAATCACGCCGCACACGAATGGTTTTTGTGGCATATTTCTGAAACTAGCAAGTTCCGGTCAGAAATATTTTACAGTTATATTCTCCTCATTATTCCGCGTCCAAAGAGTGCTCATTCGTCAAAATCGGTGAAAAAAATTTTGATCGAAAATTCATGAAAAAAGCATGGGCTATAGCCTTTGCACTTTTTTCATTCAAAAAATAAGTTCTCACCGATTTTAATGATAGAGAGCTTATTTTAACGGGGAAGGGAATAAAAAACGATATAAAAAGGAATTTTGCTAAAAAAATGTCTAGTTTTTAAAATAGAACAAAAAGACTGCATAGGAAAGGCCACCTGAAATCACGCCGCACACGAATGGCTTTTGTGGCATATTTCTGAAACTAGCAAGTTCCGGTCAGAAATATTTTACAGTTATATTCTCCTCATTATTCCACGTCCAAAGAGTGCTCATTTGTCAAAATCGGTGACCAAGAATTTTGATCGAAAATTCACGAAAAAAGCATGGGCTATATATAGCCTTTGCACTTTTTTCATTCAAAAAATAAGTTCTCACCGATTTTAATGATAGAGAGCTTATTTTAACGGGGAAGGGAATAAAAAACGATATAAAAAGGAATTTTGCTAAAAAAATGTCTAGTTTTTAAAATAGAACGAAAAGACTGCATAGGAAAGGCCACCTGAAATCACGCCGCACACGAATGGTTTTTGTGGCATATTTCGGAAACTAGCAAGTTCCGGTCAGAAATATTTTACAGTTATATTCTCCTCATTATTCCGCGTCCAAAGAGTGCTCATTCGTCAAAATCTGTGACAAAAAATTTTAATCGAAAATTCGCGAAAAAAGCATGGGCTATAGCCTTTGCACTTTTTTCATTCAAAAAATAAGTTCTCACCGATTGATAGAGAGCTTATTTTAACGGGGAAAGGAATAAAAAACGATATAAAAAGGAATTTTGCTAAAAAAATGTCTAGTTTTTAAAATAGAACAAAAAGACTGCATAGGAAAGGCCACCTGAAATCACGCCGCACACGAATGGCTTTTGTGGCATATTTCTGAAACTAGCAAGTTCCGGTCAGAAATATTTTACAGTTATATTCTCCTCATTATTCCGCGTCCAAAGAGTGCTCATTCGTCAAAATCGGTGACCAAGAATTTTGATCGAAAATTCACGAAAAAAGCATGGGCTATAGCCTTTGCACGTTTTTCATTCAAAAAATAAGTTCTCACCGATTGATAGAGAGCTTATTTTAACGGGGAAAGGAATAAAAAACGATATAAAAAGGAATTTTGCTAAAAAAATGTCTAGTTTTTAAAATAGAACAAAAAGACTGCATAGGAAAGGCCACCTGAAATCACGCGGCACACGAATGGTTTTTGTGGCATATTTCTGAAACTAGCAAGTTCCGGTCAGAAATATTTTACAGTTATATTCTCCTCATTATTCCGCGTCCAAAGAGTGCTCATTCGTCAAAATCGGTGACCAAAAATTTTGATCGAAAATTCACGAAAAAAGCATGGGCTATATATAGCCTTTGCACTTTTTTCATTCCAAAAATAAGTTCTCTCAGATTTTAATGATAGAGGGCTTATTTTAACGGGGAAAGGAATACAAAACGATATAAAAAGGAATTTTGCTAAAAAAATGTCTATAATTAAATGTATCTATACTTAAATTGTGACAATTCATTATCACCCGCCATGTCATTAACACTCACTCTCACGGGAAATTCATCTCTACTCACTCCTGAGTACTTTCCGCCGCTGGAGCTAGCAACGGATTATGTTTGTGGAC
The DNA here is from genome assembly GCA_963924295.1 of Dioctria rufipes. Lineage (NCBI taxonomy): Eukaryota > Metazoa > Arthropoda > Insecta > Diptera > Asilidae > Dioctria > Dioctria rufipes. The sequence goes on from OZ002741.1 coordinate 69,597,154, forward strand.
TAATTAATTTCAAACATACAACCTTATACCAAATATTGATGTGAGCAATAATCTGGTTCATGTAGGGAATGAGGTTGTTGAGATACCTGTTGGATTGTATGAAATTGATGATATAGCAAAACATGTACAAGGATACTTGTATAAAGAAGCGAAAAGGATAAAGGGTACGATAAAGGCTAACAATAATATATTGAAGAGTGAAGTTAAGGCAACTGAAGAAATAAATTTTGAAAAACAGAGATACATGGCTCATCTGCTTGGATTCAGTAAAAGAAACTTATCTGCTAATACAGTGCATACATTAGAGTTGCCAGTCAATATTATATCAGGATCATTCTTCAACAACACACAAGTACAGACTCTCCATGAATTTTCCCCGAACGTGGGATCGGGGTATAAAATAGTGGAGGTACCCAGAAATATAATCTATTTGTCTGTGAACACCAAACGTATATGCTCTCTAACATTGAAGCTCCTTAACCAAGACGGTGACTTAATCAACTTCAGAGGGGAGACAGAGGTTACATTTGAAGCCACAGCATGTTGATATACAATAATGATAAATACGAGCTCAGAGCAGACAAGATCATTAGTCAGCGGACAACCTTGAAGCGATCAAGACCTACATTAACACCTGCAAATACAGCATATTTATAACCAATAGGCTTAACGCTGAAACAATGAATAAAGGAATACTAGATATTGAACAAGACGCTCGCTTTGATAACTGTGTTACTAAATTTTAGCATCATTCATATTCACCGTTTCTGACATCGTTTAAAAACAGCGATGAAATCCGTATCTCTGTACAACATCAGGATTTGAATCTTCTACCCAGCAGGAGTTTTCTTTACATTGAGGGGTCGCTAACAAAGCTGGATGGAATCGTTTCAGCAACCGCAAAATTAGCTAACAACGCTCTACCATTTCCTTTTGAGGAAATACGCTATGAATTGAATGCAGTGGAAATCGACCGTACAAGAAATCTTGGGATTGCGACAACATTAAAAAACACTTATCGCTAAATGCAAATGTAAGCAGGATACTACTCAACGGCAGTTGGTCACCAGATTCATCCATTATACCAACCAATGGACTTTTTACAAGGGCGGATCCAGACGTTTGCTCTAGGGGGGGCGACCGCCCCATCGCCCCCTATAACCGCACTTGCCATCAGTTGTGGACCGCTCTGTATAGCTTTCTCATTTCGTTTTGGCATGAAAATTTCATTAGCATTCAGTTATCGCCAGAGTTCTTTTATCTATATAATATAAGTTTTTGATCCCGTAAGCATAGTAAAATTTAATCCCACATAAAATTGACATTATACACTTCTTGCTTGCGCTACTGGTGTTTTTCATACATAGGTCGCTTGCATTTCGCTCAAACACCATAATTTCTTGGGCTGGACTGCAATTTCTTGCAACTTAAATGGTGGAAGAAATTTTCGAGGAATGCTAATTAGGTAGGGTTAATATATATATTATCGTATTTGCCTTAAATTAAATAATTGCAGGACAACTGAATCTGAGATTAATTACCTCGGCTATGATAATTTTCCCAACATACTACTTTTCATCAAAATACCCGGATTTTGTGAGCTTCCGATCACAAAAAAGTGCAACAATGCTTGTATTGAAAATTCATTAGCGATATAATTTTACATTTTTTGAGAATAATTTATGACTAAAAAGGAAAAAACAATAAATATATCAAATAACTATCTAGAGTTTTTCATTTAATCAAATTACATTTGTATAAAAATTTTAAAAATTTCATGGTACACAAAGAAAGCATATTCAAAGGAAAGTAATTTAATTAAGTATTTTGATAAACATTAGGATTCGAAGCAGGACAGATGCTAATGCCATTATATCGGCCACATATGAGGTGAAAATTGAAATTACCAAACTTCAATGGAGCATTCCACATGTTACAGTATTCCTACGAGTAAGAAGAAGAATTTTCGTGCCAATCCTAAAGCTGTGTAAGTTTATACTCACACTATAAAAAATGCGCATTGCAGGCGGATGGAAAAAAACATTTATGTGGGGGACTTTAGCGTGATTTTTTAAACTATGAAAATTTAATATTTCATGTTAAGAACGTTATCAAAATTAATATAATATAATAAAATATATTGTATAAATAAAATAATATAATAATATATAAATAATAATATATAAAATAATATAATATAATAATTAATAAAATATATATAATCGATAATAGCGGGGAATAGTATTGTCATAAACATTAAAATAACCGATAATTTTCAATTACCTTGAACGGTATTTTTATAACAAATTTTCACTTATTGAAGATTAGTATAGAGTTTTATTCAAAGTATTACACAACGTATTTTTCCACACCACCTTGAGGCAAAATTGAATATCAGCAGCAACCTAGTGAGTGCTGGTAATATAAAACAACCTTTTGAGGTAATACATTTAGGTGCGTTACCGTTTATTTTAGATGGTCGCTTCCCCAATAACTTTCAACCAAATCTGCCTTAAAATTTCATTATTGGGAAATCTGTTTCAATAAAATATAGGTATTAAAAATTAAGAAATTTTATCAAAATTATAAGCATTTACCAATATTTCACTTTCCAGTATTAAAAAAGAAACAAATAAAATATTACTAAATTTTCACATAAAAGAATGTAAATATTTTTAAATAATAAACATTTATTTTTAACCCCTTTAAATTTTAATTAACCTTACCTACGCCTTTTTTCTTAGGGTACAGTACCGATATGGCTGCCAAAGCAATTGTAAACAAAACTACCTTCGCGTAATAAGTGGAAGTTTTTCATTTCAATAAAACAGTTTTCTATTTAATTTAATATTTTTAGTGCACATGAACTTTTTTCTTTCACTTACATGTGAAAAGAAATTCCGGGACGCCTTGTAAACTTCTTATTTTTGCAGAATTCACACACTTCATTGTTAATTTTTCAAATTTAGTTTAATTTTTAAGTTATTTAAAGCACTGCAGGTAATAGTTCCTGTTATATATATTTTCCGCAATTATCACAGACTTATAATATCACTGAATTCACATAAAAAAAACGAAATTATTAAATCATTTTATTAATAATCACCGAACATAAACAAAAGTGACACCTAAGGTACATGTACACAGAGATACAACCATATGTTAGAAAGTGAGGAAAAGCATCACGTTCGGCACGCAAAAATGGCATATACATATATTACACGTAATGGCCTCTCCTTTAGTTTCTTACTCGTAGCAGTATCCGATGATGAAAAGCTGAAACTATTTAAAATTATCGGGAGAGGTCGTCCAATGCAAATACCATTCCGTATCCAGTACTACCGGAATCTACCCATCAAATCTGGTCAGTTAAGACTTTCACTCAACTGGAGAAACCTTGATTTATCATCTTAGCATTACAAACAAATCGAAGGAACGATAAAACCAAGGATACTAGCAAGTTTGATCACTGCAAACTCACCGATCTTACAGTTCATTTGAACTCAAAATCATATCCGTATGATGATTTGAATCTGAAATTTGACATGTAATAAAGTTTACACAATCATACTATGGACATCAGTATTAACCGTTCCTCACATGGTTGCTTCGATCGCTGTGGTGATTTAAGTCAGTCGAAAGGACTTAGTTCCGATACCGAACTATTTCGGTGTAGTTCGGATGAAATTAAAATTCATTTTTTAACATTTAGAATTTTCCGTTGGAATTTTTAAAACATTTAAAAAACAAAATATCGAAATTATGCATAAGTATCGACTAGACACATCTTATTCATTTTTTATTTTTTTTTATTTTTCTTTTTACCACAAAATATTCTTTTCTTAATTTTCCTAATAAGAAATTTTCAACATATTCCAGGTAATAAAAATGGTTCTCGTGGTAGTAATAACTTTTGCATTTTCTTGGATGCCACTTTACATTTTATTCTGCGTCGTAAAATTTTCCGATTTTATACTTTACAATCGGAACTTACAGCTTGCTGTCGATATGCTTTTACCATTGGCACAATGGCTGGGAGCCTCGAATTCTTGTATTAATCCAATTTTATATGTTTTTATGAATAAGAAATTTCGCCTAGGATTTAAGGTATGTATGTTCTTTCTTCTATTCCAAAATAAATTAAAATTAAAATTGTGTAAAATATTAATTGTTTTCTTTTCAGATTGTATTACAACGATATTGGTGTACAAAAATAACATACAGACATGAACAGAACAGTATTAATAGGAATGCTGCAGAAAGTACTTCCCATCGTCATATTATTGTGAAAACGGAATCAACAACACCGACCCATAGACTTCCTAATAATGATCAGCTTCACAACTGTGAACAATGTGAAATGAACGAAATAGTGAATACGTTAGTTTGAAATTGTAAAAATGCTGAATGAAAAAAATAATTAACAATAGAAAATTCACATACACTCTATTAACTGACTTTTAATCGGAGAAGGCTGCTGATAGATTTCGAAGCATTACATTTGAAGCTTCAAAGTCGAGTCTACACTGACATCACTGACATGTATATAAATGGACTGCTTGTTGAACGAAAATGCATGAAAGCAAATGGCACCACTTTCATATTCCTGTCTCTTTCCGTGAGAGCATACTTTCCCACTGAACTGTAACGATTGGGAACGAGAAATTGCTTGAAGTTCAGCGGTATTTCCAACCAAAATAGCCTTGTAAAAAACACATCCTTCGACAGATAATTAAAATTTAACAATACAAATAGTTCCAAATACTTTTGTGGTAAATTTGGTAAAGCTCACTGACCTACATATATGTATGTAAATTCCCAAATGTTTAAATATAGCGCCAGTTTACGACAGTTGGTAGTATTGACAGTGAGAGCATACTTTTTGAAATCAAAATTGGTGCCACATGAAACAGGAGATTAGTCACTGACTGACATATATAACATGGACTACCTGATTTTCTATTTCATATTGGTCATTTTTTATTGGCAGGGGTGTGACAGTTATCTGAATTTCAAGTTTTACTTTCGCTTTACTATTCATATTAAAAGTTCAACAAATTACAAATGCCTTCGAAATTATTTCTATTCTTGGAATCTTATCTTCTACTACATCAAATATTTTTTAAACTTGATTTTTAAAGAAATAAAATTAAGCAATTTTCGTCTGCGTGTACCTACAAGTTGGTATGGGGGATAGAGAAAGGATTACAAATATTATATTGCCTTCTATTTCTATTCTGTATATTCATTTGGAAAATCACTAAACTGAAACTGGAGTATGGTGGATTTTGTATAAAATTTATTATTTGAAGTTCAGCGGAATAAAGTAGTTAAACCAAAAAGGCACAACTCTAGAAAAGTGATCCTATAATAATGTCAAATAATGTAAGCAATTTTAGTAGTATCAGCAGTCCATTTTATATATGTCAGTGGTCGAGTCCCTCAAATCGTGAACATTTTGTCGAAGTTTTGAAGTTGCAAAGTGCGAATTACTTCCGGTGTCTACAGTGTGGTTGGAGAACTACAATATTTGAAGTTATTTGAAATTATTCTCAAACACAGTTTTTCAAGGAGAAAGTTAGGCGTATGTTAAAACTCTTTTGGTTATGATAAAAATATATAAAAATATATTTCATTATAAAAGTTTGAAAACCAAAGGCTCAAAATTTGTAACGCTAATTTCAAACTGTTCTCTAGCTACCCAACAGGAAATATGGGAATGTCTGACTTAGACAAAGTTTACTATCAACATTACCTGGAATGCATTAGTAATGAGTATATGAACATACCTTACGTTTACCTGGTTTGGGAAGGCAGGCATAAGGTGTTCAGGGAATACTTAGAAAAGGCAGAGGTAATTCGCAAAATACGCGCTGTAGAAGGAAATTTTTAACTTATGTTTTTGTTTTCATAAACCCTCCAAGTATGTAAAATTTCAATAAAATTGGTGATGGTCATGTCACACTTTTCGTGATTTTTGGTCGATTTGCTATGGAATGACCCAGTTATTATCTGCCAAGTGAAAAGTTTGTTTTTAATTCCAAGATTTTAGGAAGAAAATGACAAAATGGAATATTTATCCGATGCAGAAGACATGAGTGACGAGGAAATGCACAAGTTAATATCACTGACATATACATATAAAGGGACAGCTCGTTGAACCAAAAATGTATGAAAGCAAATGGCAACACTTTCATGTTCCTGTTTCTTTCCGTGAGAGCATACATTCCCACTGAACTGTACCGATTTAGCGGTATTTCCAACCAAAACAGCCTTGTGGAAAACACTTCCTTTGTCTTATAATTAAAATTTAAAAATAGTACAAATAGTCCCAAATACTTCTGTGGTAAGTTCTGTACATCCCACTCACATGCATATAAAGGGTTTTCCAATAAGAGCTGTTATTTTAATTAGCCCGCTATTTCGGTAGATGTCACTTTTGGAGCTGTCATTTTTTGACCTTTGACAAGTAGAAACTACGCCATTAATAAAAATGGAACGATATACGATTCAACAATGCATTGAAGTTATTAAAATTCACTATAAAAATGATGAAAATGTGGCAGAGACGGTTCGTAAAACTCGAAGATTTTTGGGTCGTCGTGAAGCACATTGTCGGACCGCAATACAGAAATTGGTAGAAAAATTCGAGCTGTCGGGACAAGTTAGTGATGTGAGGCATTTCACAAACGTCATTACACCGTATTTTGCATAAATATTTGGGTCTTAAGGCTTATAAAGTTCAGTTAACACAAGAACTCAAGCCGGCCGATCATCAACAACGTCGTGTCTTTGCTGATTGGGTCCTTAAAATGCATGAAAATGATCCGGAATTCCATCGAAAACTCATCTTGAGTGATGAGCCCCATTTCCACCTCGATGGCTTCGTCAACAAGCAAAATTGTCGCATGTGGGGCTCGGAAATATTGTTGAAAAGCCTCTCTATCCTCAACGTGTGACTATTTGGTGAGGTTTATGGTCCCGCGGGGTCATTGGACCTTACTTTTTCGAAAATGAGGCTGGAGCAACAGTTACGGTGAATGGATTGCGCTATCGACAGATGATTAATGATTTTTTATGGCCGGAATTGGATGATCTGGACAACGTTTACTTTCAACAAGACGACGCTACGTGCCATACAAGCAACGAAACCATTGATCTTTTACGGGAAAAGTTTCCGGACCGTGTTATCTCTCGAAGAGGTGATCACAATTGGCCACCGAGATCCTGTGACTTAACACCTTGCGACTTCTTCCTTTGGGGCCACGTGAAAGAGAAGGTCTACGCCAACAGCCCAGCGTCGATTCAAGACCTCAAAAATGGAATTCGTGAGGCTATCGAGGACATAGGGCAACTTTGCGATTTGGTTATGGAAAATTTCATGAAAAGGATATGGTCCTGTAGGCGTGGTCGTGGTGGTCATTTGGCTGATGTTATTTTCCATTTTTAACGGCATACCTTCCTCTTTATAATGAAATAAAGATCCGATCATTTATCTCAAAAAATGTCATTTTTCTTTGAATATCAAAATAACACCTCTTATTGGAAAACCCTTTATAAGTAAATTCCCAAATAATTTAAATACAGCGCCAGTGAGAGAATACTTTTTGAAATCAAAACTGGTGCCACATGAAAAAGGAGATCAGTCAGTTTATTTATATATTTACATGTCAGTGGTTAATATGTATTCCAAGGTATCAGGCGAGAAAATATTATAAGAACAATATTTCGATGCATGCGATGACGTCGATTTTTATGCTCGGATTAGATGTCGAAACATTCTGCCACAATGATTTTCGATTTGATATCCTAAACCACGACAAACTGGTGTATAAAAAACGTTCTTCTTCTTTTCGCTTAGTTTTTAATCCACAAAGGCATTTTCCTTTAAAAAATTCACAATTACCGCAGTGCTAACAACTTAAAATTTTTTATCTAGCATCCTTTAGGGATCACTGCTGTAAAATTTATTGTATATTTCAAGTCATACCAAAAATGTTGTCCTCTTTTCAAATTCTGATTACCTAAGTAGAAAGTTTTTTTGTGTTCTTCTGAAAATTGAAATTGAAAATCCTCAACTCTAATATTAGATATTGCCCACTATGTTGAACCCACTTTATAAATATGCCACTATTACAAAAATATTCCATTTAATTTTAATTCATAAAATCTATAAATATACAATACTTTTGGTACACAATAGACGTGCTGAAAATTAAGATATGAAACGTTAAGTAGAAAAAAGGTTTGAAGATAACTCAATTCAGAGCCAATCTTTGACTATTTCCAACAAACATTTTTTGTTTTTGTGTTTTTTTTTTTTAAAGATCAACTCTTCTATCTCCCTCTCACGATAGTTTCTCGACAGATTCGTACTTTAATTTTGCTAGTTCATGCAATCTTTCAGATTCTAAAGGTCCAGTGGCTTTTATCATATCCGAAAGTAGACCATGCGGATTTTGGAGAAGTACATAAGGCTCATCAAATTCTTCAACAATACCCGAATTCATAACTAGTATACGATCTGAATCCATTATCGTATGCAATCGATGAGCTATAGTTAGAACAGTGCACGATAAAAATCGTTGTCTTATCGTTTTTTGGATAAGGCTGTCCGTGCTGAAATAATTTTTACATTACGAAAACTTCTAATGTTTCCTATTTGTTTCATGTTACATACTTAGGATCAACATTTGCTGTCGCTTCATCCAAAACCAAAATTTTATTATTACGTAAAATAGCACGAGCAAGGCATATCAGTTGGCGCTGTCCCACACTGAAATTACTACCTCCAGCCATAACACCAGTTTGAAGTCCTAGGGGTCCACTAGCGATATCTTTTAATTCAACAGCTTCTAGAGCTCTCCAAAGATCTGCATCGGGATATTCTTCAAATGGATCAAGATTCCTGAAATCAAAGAAATTTGGGGAATAAATAAGAATGGATTACTAGGTGCAAATTAGGCAAACCTTCGAATTGTTCCGGAAAATAGAACCGGATCCTGAGGAATGATTGAAAGTTTTGTTCGAAGTTCACTTAATTTTAAACTGGCTGTATCCACGTCATCAATTAAAATCTCACCTTCAATTTTCGCTAAACGAAATATTGCTCCTATTAGAGATGATTTTCCTGCACCAGTGCGACCCACAATACCAATCTAGGAAAAGAGAAATAATAAATTATAATTTTTGATAGATATCATTAATTGACGTTTAAGGTGGGGAGGTAAGGATATTATTGCAAGCCAGGTGTCAGCAGTGTCCTGACCAATTTAAGCCATTATACGAAGAAAACAACTGCAACCTTAAACTTTATTAGAGCTCTGGACCTGGAACGATAGCAACCGTGGTTTTTCTGAGGATCCTCGGTTCTACAAGAAAAAAACTTTTTTTTTATAAAGAATAGCCCCAATAAATTGAGTACCAGCGGAAATTGAACGTGACAGAAAGAAGAAAAAAATCGTTGTCCACTAGAAATTGCGCCTTAAATGTTTTTTTAAAGAAAAACTCCGACGACCAAGCAAGGGCTGAACAAAAATGCAATTCGACCTGCATTTCCGGTCACCCAACAAAGATGCACTTGGGAAATTTTGGTAATCGAAGATATGTGACGATTGAGGCGCTCACATTGTATGGTCAGCCGATAGAAGCAAGGTCTTCAATGCAATCTCTTGGATCTTTGGGTCAATAAGTGTTTGTTTAATTTTTTTTTTGTTTAAAATACCAAGTGAGCGTCAGAAGTAATTTCTCAGTGAAGGTGACAAGGTGACAAAGACTGGATTTACACTGTGGGTAATTGTGTGATTACACACATTACTAGTGCATGGAAAAAAAATAACCAGTGAAGTGTTCCGCATTTAATCCAAGATCGGGCTTTGCTTTTACTTGGGCACCCAAAACTTTTATCGGAGGCACAAGACAAATTTTCTTTATGCCAGTTGCCAGAGACGGAACCCAGAGGGAAATGGAATCATACCATCATTCAAAGTCGATACCTTCTTTGGACGATATGAAGCATGTTGGACATTCGTTCAGATATGTCCTAGCGAGGAAGTAGTTCTAGCTTTTTCGTGCGATGCTTCCCCCTAACTTCTTTGGAAGGAACGAGGATGCATGCCTCTTCATTGGACACATTATGAGACATTTGCATAGGCATGTCCTTGGGAGGAAGCAATTCAAACTTTTTCGTGTACTTCCTCCTAGTTTTTTTTGGAAGGAAAATGGAAGCAAAATGGTTTAGACACCCACACATATTAAAAAGAAGTTCCATTTTTGCATATATGAATTATTTAGCAAGTTTTTCTTTCATTTGATTTCTTGTGTAGCACTTTAGTAAAGATCAAAACAATTTCAAAACTAAATCTACTCTGTACAAACGAAAACACAATTGCGTGAACTTGGGTTTCACAAACGAAAAAAGTACGAGCACACACCTTCCAACAAGCTTCTTTCGGGATCAATCTGAAATGGATGAAAGATTGTTTAGCTTTTTCATCTTCTTGCACTAAGTTTTACTGTTTTCACAAGCCTTCATGTGTGGAGGGCCTGGCCAGATTTCCAGTTGGGGAGCTTCTATCTAACACCACCAGAAATTATAGAAGGAAGAGCTAAAAATCTAAAATCAACAGGGGAAATAAGGAGAAGGACGAGGAAAAAAAACAATAAATTTTTTTTCACGGTGTTAATCCTGATTCTATAACACGGAGGATTAGGGAATTTGGAAGAAGAGAATTTTCGTTTACTCCGATTAAAACTCCCTAGCTCTCCATTCGCAATTCACTAATATGTTTGGAGAATTAGGGAAAACTTGAGAAGTGTGAAAAAATGTGAATTGCCAGGGAAGATAAAGGTAAAGGAAGATAAAGATAAAGTTTTTGGTGAAGAGGGTTGTTTTTTTTTATATTTAATTATCTCTCGAAGTCGAAACAAATTGAAATGTTTTTTAGTAGGGTAGTTTTTGAGGGATGCAAGGCGGAGGTTTTTTCTAGTTTTACAGGAGAATGATTATGAGGAGAGAAATATATATGGTATCAGAAAAAGTTAGAGCTCGGGGTAAATCCGATAGAGGAGGGAAGTTGGGCGGGATGGAATGTTTACCGCCCAAAAATGGAGTTTTTACACGTGAGTGTCATATATACCCACGTTCTTGTCTTTTGCATGTATTTATTCCGTTCTGTCTTTCACATCCATGAGTACTTTGTTGTGAACATTTATCTCATTGGAAATGAATTTCCACCACTTACCAGCTCTTTACAATGATGAGTTAAATATATACCCATTTTTGTACTAAAAAACGGCAATTTTTTTTTTTTAACTTTAAAAAAACTGACTCACTTTTTTTGCAGTTATCTCCGAAACTATTTATCGGACTCAAAAACTAATTGCACAACAAATTAGAGAACAAAATGTAAATGCGATTCATTCTACATTCAAACTTTAATATTTAAAATTTTTATAGCGTCTCTTTTGTACTGGAAGTTGACCATTTTCGCGTGATTTAAAATTTTTTCTCTGTAAGTATTGTATAGATATTCATAATTTGTTTTTTTTTCTTATTTATAGCCAGGATATGTGGTTATTTCAAAATTTTATTTGAAAATTCCTAGGTATCTAGGTACTTTCACAAAACACAACAAAAACAGACTATACTGGCAGTTAAGAATTTTTCCTCTTATTTTTCTACTTGCAAAACACCGGAGAATTAGAGAATTCGGGAATTCTCAAAACAAATTCGCCAAGTTACAGAGCTCCAAGTGAAGAATTAACTGTCAAAACAACTGTCATTTCCAAAATTCCCCACTAATTCGTATTACAGAGTCCGGCCCTTGCATATTTCTTTGGAACTCACACCCTCTACTTAAACACAGGAAAAGTGTTGATAAATTAGTAGAAGGTTGAGACAGTAATATGCTAAACATTGGTGTAACTAGAACTTTTTTCTGGGGTGGGCCAGGTTCCCCAACTTTCGTTCATAAGTTTTAACAAACATTTTGTTTGCGAAGTATACCAGCTCATGAGTATTCCCGATAATATTTAATGGATTGCTCTGAGCATTTACAAGACAGCATATTGATATAATGCCTAGAATCAATGAAATTGCATAGATTAAAGTTTCTAAAGTTACAGAGAGTACAGAAAGTATATTGCCGGATTCACAATGGAGTAGAATAGCGTAGAGTGGCAATGCAGTAGTGCATATATATGGCTATCTCTGTTTGGCTCAGAGTAACGCAGAATGGAGCTGCATGAAAATAGGTTCTATTCTAATTTCATGCTGGTATTTTCGAAAGCTTACAAACTGGAATTTCGTTCGAACTACTAACATGTAGATGGCGTGGAAAAAGCTCCATAACTTCATTTTATCATAACTAATATGTTTTAATGTTGTTTTCTGATTTAATATTTTTTATGAATGCTAGTAAAAAACAAGAGGTATTTTTTGCAAACTTCATGATTTTAAAATCAAAAAAAGTTTCGAAGCAATCTGATTGGGCCAACAGGTGACTCCTTTCGAATTTATTGTTTTGACAATGATAATTGTTTGCTTGTTTGTTGGTTTTCCATAGCATTTTGTTATGTTAATTTCAAAGTTCGAATTTCACTCTGCACTGTATTGTGAACAGCTTCGGAACTCTGGACTCAAAGCTCACTCTGATACACTCTGTTCCACTCTGCATTGTGAATGTGGCATTTAAGTTACAAAACCCACAAGAAACATAATCTAAATTGTAAAACATAATTACCGCTAAAATAAGTCTGCACACAAAAACTTCATAACGAGATTTATTACTTAACAAGTTGCGTCACCATTTTTTTAATATAAAGTCTTCGTACTCCGTTCTCAAGAAAACAAAAAGACTAGATCAGCTAGAACTTTTAGTCTACTGCAAATGCACGTACATATGTGTGCCCGTTCGGGGTGATTTTAGTAAGGAAAGCTTTTGAGATATGTCAGTTATTGACGAAGTTCCGATATTAGAGGTCAGAGGAAAAACGAACAGTTTTCAATTGTTTCCCATTCTTTATTATAATTCTTGTTGAATGTTATTGAGCACCCGGAGAAACAAATGCATAGTACATCGCTTATCAGATCACTCATCAGTATTTATTTATTGTGAAAATAGATTAGCACATAATGTAATTGGCGAATTAAGTGAAATTGTATTCTTTTCTTTGACTCCAATGAACACAACAGACACTCATCTATTCCCTACAGTCCACTCCAAACGCGATTTAATTTTTTTTTTAAATTATAGGAAGTAGTGTTTATTTGAAAATAAAATAAAATTTTCACGATTTTAAAAAGAAAATAAATCAACATCCTCAAGTTCTATACACGAAAGTGATATGATAGTGACGTCCTGCCTAATGCCCAGCATTTATTCCAAGTACGAGTACCAGGACTCATACTTCAAATCTTTTAAGTATAAGTAGATACAAGTTCCGGTACTGGTACTTGAAAATTTTCAAGTACAAGTCCAGTTACTGCTACTGGTACTTATAGAAGGTTCAAGATCTTTCGAAAATTCAAATCCAAAATTTTGAACAATCTATTGCCAGCTAAAACCTGGATGAAGTTTCCATTTACGAAATATCATAAAATATGTTGCAAAAACATAGAAAATGAAACAGAATCGTATAACCTTTTGCTGTTTTAAATTCTAATTTTAGAAGTTGTTCATACAGTAGTTCAGTTTGCCTTTAGCAAAACAAATGTCACATTAGATTATGATTGCCCTTGTGTAGCATTTACAAGACCTGCAAATCAAGGCTCCACAGGTGCGGAGGAAGAGAGCGGGGTGTTGCACTTGATTACGAACTAAGGATATCGATTCGGCATGTCAATTTCTGTCCTACCGTTACTCATATATTGCATTAATTTTCTTTCTATTTTACTGAAGGCGGTAACATTTCTTGCGGCACTGTCAAGATGCACATAACCTCTATTATTAGAAGGCGTATTCTGGGGGGCGTGGGGAACCCTGGCCCCTACCTAGTGATCCCAATGATTCTGAAGCCAAGGATCAAGATGAGTTTGATTCTATGACAACGAGTTAATACAGAAAGTGCTCAATTCCAATGCAAGTCAGTGTTTCTTGAAGCATGCGTAACATGGTACTCACGAGGCCACTAGAGTTTATCGACTCGTCAATACTTAGAAGAGGGCAATACTCTCTGTAAGCATAATAGTAAATGGAGAATATACATACGAATGAAGGAGAATCCAGACTCCCAGAACAAATAGAGGTGACGATAGAAAATAAAAATACTGGTAGAAAGCTACCTTTTCTTTAGGTTTCACCAAGAAACTAATTCCTTTTAACACAGGCTCAGCACCATCATAGTATCGATAAACAACATTACGGAATTCCAGTTTTCCATCAGAAATCCAAGGTTTTGCCAGAACTGCAGATTTCTCTGGCTGATTTTCAGGCTCCAGGCCGCAATATTCCAAAATTCGCTCAACAGACATTAATTGATTTGCAACTTCAGCACTTTGTCGAATACCCCATTGCAATAATCCAGTCAAAGCCATAGCCTGTGTAATTGCCAGACCAACTTGATCTCCAGTTGAATCTGAAAGAGACAAATATTAGAAGGAAGCGATTTTTGTTTTTGCACTCTCTCATACCTTGATCCAATAGTAGAAAGTAGAATGTTACAAAGGCCACAAAAATAAGACAAATAATATCTAGCGATAGTCCAAAGGCTGTTGCCGTACCTATAAACATGTACCAAGCTCCAGTGTGCAAATCTTGATGAGCATCAAATTCTTTTATGAGTTCTTTCTGAGCACCAAATGCCCGAACAGTAGATAATCCAGAAAGTGTTGCCGCCAAATGTGTAAAAACAGGTGAACGTGCTGTAGAATAGCAAATTATATTATCCAAACCAATACCACCGTCTCATTTTGACTTACTCATTCCTTCAAGGCGTTTGATATTCTTCGAAGTTTTCAGGTAAATTTTTCGAATAATCATGAACAGGCAACCCAAGATTGCAACTGGTATCAAAAAGATGGGCTTTACTACCGAAGCTACAATAATTGATCCCACCATATTCAAAATAATTTGGGAAGCATCCAGTAAAGACTTGGGTAACATTTCATCAACAGCGCCAGTATCTTTTGAGAATCTGTTTAGAATTCGTCCTGAAGGATTTGTATCAAAAAATCGCATAGGAGCCTATAATAAAAGGCAATTTAAGTAAAATATTGAGACCTTTGAACAGCCGTCATGAACTTACCGATATAATGCCCTTAAACATTCCATCATGAAGGCTTTGCGATGCCTTCATTGCTGTGGAATAAAAACCTATCGAACGCATTATTCCGATAGTGAAAATGCCTAATATTATGGAACCATGTATCGTCATGCAAAGATTTGTGCTGAGCACTGAAGGAATGCTAGTATCAGTTCCATTTGGCCAAGCGGTTGTATTGTCCCAATCGGTAATTCCTATCGCTTCGGTATTGATTACATTTATTGAGGTGTTCTTCTCGTTATAGTATACCCTTAGTTCTTCTTGTGATGTCCAAAACGACACCCAATAATCTGCTGAGCTTACACCAAGTTGCGTCAGCAGAAATAGTAACAAAATAATAGCAACAAAACAATAATTGCTACCAGCTTTAAAATAATTTGATAAAAGTGATCCCTTTACAGTTCCTTTTGAAGATTTTTCCAATTCTTGAGGACCTTCTGGTGATTCCATTGTCTTATCTTCACCTTCGTGATCAGAACCGCTTACTAATGACTGTAAGGAGGCTACTGACATTTTCGAACTGGTACGACTTCGACTTCTACTTCTTTTGCGTACTAAGCCATCCGAATCTTGGATCTCTTCGGTTTTTAACATTTCGGCGAAATCAATACCACTCTTTGCAAGTTCATTCGGTGGACCTTGTGCATCAATTTTACCACGCTGCAAAAAGGTTTTTTTTTCAATTTATATTCCAAGGAGTATTTGACGAAAATTTACCTCATTAAGGACAATAACCCATTCAGCTTCTTTTAAGAAATGTACTTGATGGGTGACCAGAATTCTTGTAACCCGTCGTCGAGCAAGTCGACCATGAGGTCCAATTACTTCATCAAATAAATGACGACCAACATGAGCATCTACAGCACTTAAGGGATCATCTAGAAGATACACATCAGCTTCTCGATATATTGCACGAGCTAAACTGAAAAGGAAAAAAAAAGCAAATTAAAATCTCCTTAAAATTACATTAATTCTAACCGTCATTTCAAAAGAATCTCTCCTAATACTGAACATTAGATTAAAATGCAATCATTGCTATGATGACGATGGCGACAGAACCTTATATGATATCAGGAGAGGACCTTATCTTGCCAATGGTCAGGAACTTGTAGTCAAATTCCTATCAAGATCATGTGGTGTAGGTCATAACCTGCTCGAGGTGGTATCGACACTTTGCGATAGAGGCAATGTCTTACTAAATATGGAAAATCTAGAGAATAATGCAATCATATCAATGGGATGAATAGCTCTCAAGTTTCAGTTTACCCTTAGACTTTCAATGCCTATTAAACGATCAAATGTGAGGATCATTTTAACTTTCAACGAAGGTGCATCTTTAATGTTACAGTTAGCGCTTTCAGAACTCTTAATCACCTTATTTAAATTCATACGACAGCTTAAATTCTTCTAGTCCTGCATGTAAGAAAATGGAAATCAACCTTCACCATCTTGCAGTGGAAAATGCTGTGTGATGGTGATATTTTTCATTAAGAAGAAACAGGAGTAGATTTCTATACATCGGCTTACATTAAAAAAAGTGGATTTTTTCCAGAGCTGCATACAGAACGGATGGGTCAGGATATTTTAGACATGATTAATGATCACATAAGCTGGCTCTAAATACCACCAAGAAAATATCCAGTATCGATCGCAATATAGAGGCCCCAACTATAACGCCCCAGGAATATAAGATCTCTAATTAACCTACTGAGACCAACAGAGAACTCGTCCGGGCCCAAGTCGATTGACCTTTTCGAAAGCAGGTACCCCATGAAATAAAAAACCTGAAACGGACCAAGTACCATGGTGAAACAAGAAACTGAGTAGGAAAAAACTCAGGTATCTGAGAAGAATATAAAACTGCTCTTACAGAGTATAATAAAAGATTAACAAGTAAAAATGCTGGAATTGGTAAAACCAGTTCTTATGATACTCTGGAAACACCAAGAAGGAGCTGCCCGATTTAGCCCATTTTTCAAATTTATTTTATACTATTTCCATGAAAATATCCTGTACAAAATTTCAGCTCTGTATGTCAATGCGTTCTCAGGCAGTGTCCAAATATATAGTGAAAAACGAAATTTTTGTATGGGAACCCTAATTGTCCCACTTTCGGACTTAATTTTATTTTATTTTTTAAAAGGCCGTGTGCACATTTTCAGCTCTCTACGCACGCGTTCTCATATGCGACGGACGGCGGACAGACTGACCAATCCATTTTGAAAAACTTAGTATACCATATGATTTCGTCTAAGGTATAAAAATATTACATAGACGAACATTGAAGACATTCTACAATAACATAGGCAAGCTACCCGCATCTACCAGGCTCTACAAAGTACTCTCAAAGATCACACTAAAACGTGTAAGTTATACCAAATTGTTTAGGTAATTGCTTGAAACTAATTTCCCTGGTTGGTTGGTTGTTTGGTTGGTTAAAGAGGTATATCAGAAACCATCAAGCGCTTCAATCTATTGTGACCAACCTCTCATCACCTTAAAGGAACCTAGCCCCCTTGATTAGGTTTAAGAGCCCACGGAGCGGATATGTTCATCAACTAACAAGGGTCTAGCTGTGGTTTACCAAAGGTTGCCATCATATTCCAGACACAGTCTGCAGATAGGACCAGTGTCCATTCCAATAGTGACAAGTTGCTTCCTCAGTGGCTGGTAATAAACCAGTTAAGAGTCTAACATCCCTCCTACTGTACCTCAGAAGCTTATTTGTCCTTCGCATAGATTTAATCCCATGAAACGCTTGGAATGACTCTGTCCCACAATGCTCATCCAGGAAATGATGTAGCCCTTTGATGGGGATTTCCTGTAACCCGCTTTGCTGCACACTTATCGATTTTGTGTCGACCAGAGATATAGATGAGCCTTGTCTATCAGGTTCACTTTTCGTTACCACCAGATCTAAAACAGGCTCACCTAATTGAATCTATTCAATTTATCAAGGGCACCTTGGCATTCCCATATATGTCCTCCGCTGGGGATAATCAGAAAATGTCAAGCCTCTCGGTCCTTCACCACTATATTAAGTGATTGAAATTATGAGAGCCTCGTCAACATATAGTTTAATTGATACCCACTCCACCTTCTGGTGCAGAACGGTTTTAGTGCCGTTGATTACCCTGACTCTTCTATTCCAAATGAAGAAATAATAGCCGTTGATCTAATCGGTATAGTCGACTACACGGTATTTAACAGGAGCAAAACTCTAGTGTGGCACATTCAAACGTTTCAAGTAGGGATGGGGAGAGTACATCTGCCAATGCTGAAAAAGTGGTTTTCATACTCAAAACAATAAAAAGTCATATTTATTGGTTGGTTGCCATTCTACGTTCGGCTATCACCAGGCATTCATACAAGACAAATAAAGCAGTGTCATCATCATCCAGACTCAGTCTGCCTGCAGACGGGATTTGAGCCCACGCCAATAGTGACAAGGTGCTTCCTCAGTTAGCAGTGACCGGTAACCATACCAGTTAAGAGTCAAACATCCGACTGTACCTTAAAAAATGATCCTGCCCTTTTAAAAGATGGATTCCCCATGAAATGCTTCGCTTGGCTCTGTCTCAACCAAAAGTGTAGCTGAGGCGTGTCTTGCAAGTTCATCAGCTTTTTCGTTGGTAACATAGCTTTCATGTCCGGGTATCCTGATCAGATTAACCCGATTAGATGTACTCAGCATTTCAAGAGCGCTTTGGCATTCCCATACGAAATTTGATTCCACCACAGAAATCGTTCTACTATTCAAAGGGTTTCGGACTATCAAGCTCTCGTCTTTCCTTCTGCAATAAAATCCTAGTGTTCGAGGCGAGATCTCAAGTAAACCACACATTGGGCAGTTTTTTATCATGACGCTCTGGAGGCAAAATACGAATTTATAAATATTTATAGGCCCTGTCTAGTTGGGATTAAAAGTGTCGATTATCATCTAAGCTGGAGCTTTAAACGCCACGGTTACTGGCAGAAGTATACATCAACTCTATGATGATTGAAGACTGAGATTGAGGCCCCTTACGAGGGCTATGGAACGTAGGCTACATCAGGCCTATTGTTTACTCTCCAGACTTATGAGCAATTTCTCATAGGTCCCAACCGGACACTCTTACGAATTTAATTATTGGCTCCCAGGACTCCTTCCCGCTTTGTGTACCTCGTCCAAGAGGTGTGAGCCACGGAATCTATAACGCTTTCCCAATAGAGCTGGACAAAGAAACAGTGGCATCGTCTCGGGTTCGTCTCCGCATCCCCTACATATAGAATCATCAATAAGCCCTAACCTGTGTATATGACCCCTGAGACGAGAGTATCCAGTAAGAACTTACACTAGGATTCTCAGGGTTGGCTTGTTTAGCCGCTGTAGCTTTATGGTTTCTTTTGGGTTGGTATTCTGAGATATTAGAGACAAGGTGTTTTCGTGCGATCCCAAATGAGGAGGAGGATACCTCCGAGTTTGCACCAACACGAGCATGTTCGTCCGCCTTTTCATTTCCGCTAATGTCACTGTGACCGGGCGTCCAAAGCATCAGTACCCTGTGGTTCCGAGAAAAGAAGTTCAGGGTGATTTTGCATTCCTTTGACAGCTGCTTGGCTATCCGATCAGATTGCAATCTCCTTGTTCTTAGTGCCTGAATTAAGGAGATGCCTTCCCGTTTCAAGGATTGACTGGATTTCCGCTTGGAAAACCGTGACATGGCTTTCAAAATGTATGGCAATTTCCACGTGAGACTCCTTGCAAAAAACGCCTGCTCCAGTGTTTTCTTCTGACTTGGAGCCATCTGTATACAATGATAGGAGTTTGCCAATGGTTGAAGCACGGAATAAGATTTCCATTCTACTCTATCTGGAATTTTCGTTTTAAAGTTGCTTTTCAGCATAGTCTCAAAGATGAATTCATGTGGGATCCTTCTACCTATGTGTATCCAACTCTGATTGAGACGCAGATTGACGCCCCCTTCTTGACGTGTATATGCACGAATTGTATGTATCAAGAGTCCTAGAGCTAGTTGACTTGAGAACGCCACCTACACGAAGAATCCACAATTTTGGATTATCTCCAATCAACTCTATACACAACATAAACCCAGATCTTGAATATTTGGAGCCATTGAGTCCTGATAAGTTTATCTTGTTCAGTGTATTTTTGAAATAGCTGCTGATCAAAGAGTTACTTAAACACTCACAGAAAGTAAAAACTGGCTTTCCACATCATGTAAATAAGAAGAAAAAAATCTTTGTCCAGTTTTTTGAAACCATTAAAAAGAAAATAATTTTTTATAAATACAAAAGAAAGAAAATATAATAAAAAACTTACCTAATTCTGGCTTTTTGACCACCAGATAAAGAAGCTCCTTTATCTCCTATGATGGTGCGATCACCTTCAGGGAACTGTTCAAAATCTTTTAACAATGCACATGACTTAATAACTGCATCATATCGTGATCTATCTAGTTCTTCTCCGAAGAGAATATTTTGTCTGACGGAAGCTGCAAATACCCAAGGTTCTTGGCAGGCATATGAAAGTTTGCCTCGAATCGAAAGAGATCCAGTTAAGATTGGCAGCTCTTCCAAAATGACTTGAAGTAAAGATGACTTTCCAGCGCCAACAGGTCCAACAACACCAATTAAATCGCCTTTTTTAAATTCAGCGGTAATATGATTTAACGTCGGTGGAATATACATTTCATCAAAACCATTTGTCTTTACATCCAAATTACCCAAATTATCTGTTTTGGTGTTCTTTCGTTCTTGTGGACCACTGACTTCGAATATATCCCATCGAGCTGTAACATCCTTCAATGACACCAGCACGTTATCCTTTAATCGTTCAAGATTTTCCGTTGATCTTTTTATTTCATTTCTACCAAAATCATTCATGATTTTCTCTTTTATAGTTTGTTCGCCTTCAACGTATTTCTCTTCATATTCTAAAAATTTCTGAAGTCGTTTAAAGGCAACCATTGCTTCAGCAATTTCCGCAACACCTCTAACGAACATTTGTGACATAGTCCAAGCAATTGCATTGAAATACGATGAAATGACGAAAATTCTAGCAGCTGTTATCTCATCGGAAGTCAAGGCCATCGTCATCATTGTACAAAACATTGCTGCTCTCGTTGTAAACATGTTGAACGTCATGTATAGAGCACGGACATAGGAATTTTTCGTTACCACCTTTATTTCTAGCCTTCGAGCAAGATTTATTAACTTCGAAAAGGGAATCTCCCATGCGTACATTTTTATAACCTAAAATTAAAGTTAAAAGGAAAATTATGTAGTTCATATAAATAAATTTACACATATTATATTAACGGTATTCGATTGAGAATAAGAAATTCGATTAATGGTAAGAGTTCCAATTTGGTGCAATCTACAAGCTGAATTTTGTGTTGTGAACAAAGTAAAAATTGATTACGGGAGTGACTATAAAAATTTTGGGGTTAGGCCATTTCGTGCAAGATGTCGCTTTTGGGGATGTTATTTTCTGATTCTTTGGCTTTCAAAAAAATTATCTCTATTTTTATAAAGGCGTTCTGTTTTTCATTGAAAAATGGAATTAACACTCGAAAATTTTCAGTTCATGGTTCTTTATGACTTTAAAGCCCTGGTCACACCGGGAGCGGCGCGCCGCGGTTGCACGCGACAAAATAGAGTGATCTCACTGGAAGCGGCGGATTTTATCCAAATGTATTCTAGTTCCGATAAAGAAGTTCTGTTATTAGTAGCTCTGGTTGAAGAAAAAGAATGGGAAAAGTGATGAGTTTCGATTACAAATACTTTAGAATGTTAAAAGCCTCATTTAACGAACTGTTCGGACTTATTGTGCCAGTGGCAATGGCAAAATTGTGTTTTTGAGTAATCTCAAAAACCATCGTAAGGCAACTATTTTGCCGCGCCGCGCCCCTCCCGGTGTGACTAATAGATTTAATTTTGCAAGAGCAATCGCGTAGCGGCAACTTAAAAATGCCATGCCGCTCAGTTCTGCCCCCGGTGTGAAATTCAGACTGTCTTGAGAACGGCGATCGCAGAAACTATAACGGTCATGAAACTTCATCCTTGACGACTATAAAACGATCATTCAATGAATTTCAACGTTGGCGCAGTTCGTTTAAAGACGAGTAACGTGAAGGACTTCCGTTGTTAATACTTTAGAAACAATCCTAACTGCATGAAATATACAGGTGGCATGTCCACGATCCAAATAATAAAAACAATACTGAATTAAAATTTAACCGTAAGGAAGTTTTGTGATCGATAGATAAAATTTAACTCAGGCCTAAAAGAAGACGTAACTTAACTGGAAGAATAATATGCTCAAGAAATTCAACCCAGGCTAGGCAAAAGTAGTATTTTTGACATTGACGCAACTTGGATTTACTACTTTGAACCAGAAAGCAAACAATAATCATAGCAGTGGGCTTTCTCACTGAAGATGACAAATCAAGTAAACTCAAGCCAATACAGAGCATTGGCATAAAAATGGCTGCCACATTTAGCTATGGATCATTGTGCCACAATTTATTTGCCGAATATTTTTCAAAAAGTACGTGAAATACGGCAAAGACAGCGAACTCACCTCCATACACCATCACACAACATATCTCGGACTATCGAGTTCCTGCCCAGTTTAAGATAGAAGCCCAGACTTGAGACATTGTGTTGTAACTTATTTTTATTCCTATAATAATAGATAAGATTAGCGAATTTATATTAAACAGCTCTCACACGTCAGTGGAAGTCTATACGAAAATCTTGTTTGTTACATGACTATACAGGGAACAGTGGGGTCAATGCTTTCAGGATTTTAGAACATAAAGGCAAATATTTCGAAATACAATAAAAATAAAAAAATTAAATAATTCTGAAGTTTTCTTAAATATAGAGAGAGACCACCATATTTCAAATGTATGCAAGGCGAACAAATTGTTATACGGACATATTAGCTGTGTTCTTTTGTGTTCATAGAACAGAGCAGAACAAAAGATACACATAAGAACGCCTCATACATTTTCACAGAAGATTTATAAATGAAGCGAACAGTACAAATAAAATTTCGAAAATGAGGCTGGAGCAACAGTTACGGTGAATGGATTGCGCTATCGACAGATGATTAATGATTTTTTATGGCCGGAATTGGATGGTATTGATCTGCACAACGTTTACTTTCAACAAGACGGCGCTACGTGCCATACAAGCAACGAAACCATTGATCTTTTACGGGAAAAGTTTCCGGACCGTGTTATCTCTCGAAGAGGTGATCACAATTGGCCACCGAGATCTTGTGACTTAACACCTTGCGACTTCTTCCTTTTGGGGCCACGTAAAAGAGAAGGTCTACGCCAACAGCCCAGCGTCGATTCAAGACCTTAAAGATGGAATTCGTGAGGCTATTGAGGACATAGGGCAGCCACTTTGCGATTTGGTTATGGAAAATTTCATGAAAAGGATATGGTCCTGTAGGCGTGGTCGTTGTGGTCATTTGGCTGATGTTATTTTCCATTATTAACGGCATACCTTCCTCCTTATAATGAAATAAAGATCCGATCACTTATCTCAAAAAATGGCATTTTTCTTTGAATATCAAAATAACACCTCTTATTGGAAGACCCTTTATTAGCGACTTCACCAATTCAGTCTTTTCTAAATTTTTAGGAATGCCTTATCAATGACGTCATTTAATTTATGTTAGGGTTTAGATAACGCTTGTTTATGGTTTCTGATTTGGTTTTGTCTTTTACAATCCGTGCGTTCAGGTGTACACACCGATGTGCTTTTCAGCACATCGGTGTACATATCACATGATTAAAAAAATAGGGATAGCAACTGAACAGTTGGTGTGCACTTCGATTCGAAATGTCACTTTTGAAAATTCTTTAAGAAAAAAACTACGCTAAACGTCAAACCTACTAAACGCACCAAGACACTACGCTAATAGATCGTAGCTTAAAAATGTGCACACCGATGTGCTGGGGAAATGGCAACGCTTCGGTCGCCTGAACGAATGGTGTGTAAAAATGTGACATTATGTGACATCCTCCCACCCTCCCCCGTCGATGCGTGGCACCTAAAGACCAATTCAGAATCGGCGCAGAAAGCAGTGTAGGAAACTTTGTAATGCTAACTTTTTTTATAATTCACAATTACTTCCAAACATAACACCTTAATACCGAGTTTTTATATTGTGCATAATTTTAATTTAGTCGTTTTTCTTTAAACAAAAAAGTAAATCCGGAGGATATATGAGATAAATAAGATTTGAAATTTATTTTTTGCCTCAGTATGTTGGCAGAATTGCTGCAGCCGATTCTGAATTGGGCTTAACCCTCGCGGTGATGTGAGTAGTAATAGTGGATTGGGTATAATAAATATTCGCTCGTAAGTCTTCGTCTTTTAAACGTGTACACATTTTTTAGAATGTTCTTGCGTTTTTATATAGTGTCGAAAAGTTATCTATCATACCTATCACAGGATAGTAAGTAACTTTGGAATGCATATTTATTTTAGTATTTGATTGTTTAGAAAATGGCACGTAATGACTAGCAGCCCAGTTATGAAGATGCTTTTATATATTTGTTGTGCCGATTACTCATATTTATATTTATATGAAAAGGCACACAATTTCGAGTTTAAAAAGTGTTAATTGCTGTGTTTTTTTCGCATATGGGTCCGAGCACTGACTTATAATAATGGACTGAGCGTATTACCATTTTCCTACAGGAAAGAATGGCTCAAGTTTTACAGTTCTCTCTTTCGCCCTATGACAGAGTTGGAGCTACCAACACAAAATATTGCTTACTGAACGTTTACTTATGCCATTTGATGTTATTATGTTGGCTGCAGATGCAATCACCGCAGAAAGAATACGCAGAATTCAGTTAAGAATAACTTTTGAAAATTAAAGTCGGAATTAGTTTAATTTCTTATAAGTGTGCTTATAAGCCATTAAAATATCACTTGGACAAAAGAAAATATTTTTTTGTTTTTAATTTAATTCGATTTACGGGTGTAAAATTTCATCTGATTGGTTGAGTTTTACATATTTTTATGTAGTAAACGTTTTAAAGGGTGCTCTATCGGTGATATACAGAAACACAATATTTTTTGTGCTACATGAAATAGCAAATCGCTCAGTCCATTGTTATAAGTCAGTGGGTCCGAGTCAGGATCAGAAGTAATTTACGCATTAAATTATTTCGATAGAGCGCTATAATTTAAAAAAATTTTGACAAAATTTAAATTCTTTTTTTAATAATTCTTATGTCAAACATTGATCCATATGGGTTCAAGGTTCAAAATTTAACACCTTTTTATCTATATTTTTCATTATTCCAATGCAATGTGTTTGAAAGTTTGTATTTTGCCAAAAATATTTTAAATCATAGCGCTCTATCGAAATAATTTAATGCGTAAATTATTTCTGATCCTGACTTTTATTTTACATCAAATTTTGAATTAAAATTAGGACAAAATAAAACTGAACAAAAACAACGGAAAATGTTATTTTCTAAATAATGAATATTGATGGAATCATAACCAATTTACTATACATACGTGAAATAATTTTCGTAGCCGATACAATGCCAATTATATATTGATGTGATAAATGATGGTAGTTAGACATTATTAAGTGGATATAATTGTTACCTGTACACCAGATATTATTTCGTCCATGAATTTTACCCGCTCATCAGTTCTAGTAGCAGTTTGTAAACGAAACTTAGAAGATAACTTTGCTGTATAAGCTATTATATTATAAAATTATTAATGAAACATTATAATATTGAAGGCCTCATATGTAGTAGTTATACATAGAACAAATAATATATAATACATACATTGAATTGGAACAACGGTAAGGACAACACATATTCCAACGATGCCAGCCCATTTAATCTCATACCATAGGAATATGCCCATAATAATCGTTAGTACTGGACCTATCCACATGACATGAACAAATTGTGCGACAATATCACATCGACTAACATCGTTCGACAAAAGATTTACAATTCTACCGTAACCCGTATACTGTAGAGCTGTATTAGATAATCGTAATGATTTTCTGTAAATAATACTACAAACGGCCACCCGCAGTTTCATACCGGCATGGCGATTTTTCATTGTAAATTGACTACCAATCATTATCTTTACTGCTATAAGTCCAATTATTGCTATTCCGTTGTAAAGTGCAGTGGAGTCATCCTTATTATTTCTATCTTCTGGGGAATGAAAACTTAACACAAATAATTTGTTTGTTTGTTGGTTTTTTTATCTAATTAACGTGTCTCAAAAGTGTTACCATATAGAAAGGTGTTTAGTATGCCTAAAAGTATAATGTGAAGGCAAAATTATATAACGGACAAAATGCTTAAGTCATTTCATAAACAAAATTTTCCATCTTATCATACTCTCTTAACATTGTTGATAGCTTTCAGTGGTGGAGGGTGCTGCGAGATGGCCTCGAAGGACTTTAAAAAACCGGTTAACTTTCGTGATTTCATAAAGGCTAATTTTTGATGAAGAAGTGAAGAATTATATTTCATGTTCAATAGTAAAAACGACAGATATATTGGATGGTGCGAAATTGGGGGCAGACAGCATCAAATACGCGGAAATGCGTATAACTTACGTCATACCACGATAGCTCGAGAACGCTTCAACTTAGAGTGCAAAAATCCTGCACACGGGCTGTTTTAGAAAAAAGTAAATTAGCTTCAAAAATGGGACAAATCGGGTAACTCCTTCATAGCATTCCATAGAAAAATTTCTTTTATCTCTATATATTAGGGCACTGCCTAAGAACGCGTAGACGTAGAGAGCTGAAATTTGGTACATGGCGTTTTCACAGAAATAGCAAATACATGTTCAAAAATAGACTAAATCGGGAAATCCATTCTTGCTGCTGTCATACATAAACTTTGGTTTTTCGCTACATATCTGAATACTAAATAAACGCGTCGACGTACAGCGCTGAAATTTTTCAAACGGCGTTTTCATAACAATTTCTAATAAAAGTTCATAGATGGATCACCAAATCGGGAACCCCTTTCTTGGTTTTATACGGCAACACGAAGAACGGTTTTTTGCAAAATTTCCGCACTATACGTCGGCGCGTTCTCAGGCAGTGTTCATATATATATTGGAAAACTAAATTTTTGTAGGAGTTGCCCGAATTGTCCCATTTTCGAAACTTATTTTACTTTTTCTAAAAAAAGTCCGTGTGCAAGATTTCTGCACTCTAAGAACGCTTCCGTTCTTGAGTTATCGTGATATGACTTAAGTTCAACACATTTTTTCGCGTCTTTGTTGCCATCTGCCCCCACTTTCCCACCATCCATTTTTAATAATTCTCACCTGTCACACCAAAAATTAGCCTTTATGATTTTTTTAAGGCCTTCGAGGCCATCTCGCAGCACTCTCCACCAATGGAAGCTAATCAGACTTCCAAATAAGTTATCAACAATGTTAAGAGAATATGATAAAATGAAAAATTTTGTTTATGAACTGACGTAGGTATTTTGGTCCGCAGCTCTTAGCCTATAAGCGAATTTTTGATTTTTTTAGTTTTTAAGCTGAAATATTGTATTAATGTTAAAATATGTAGTATAGCAACTAAAAGAATTATAAAAGTTCTGCGTCGGTTCAACTCACAATTGTAATTTTTTTTGGAGTACAATAACTCAAAAGTACCAATTCGAGTAGCCTAGTACCCAGTACTATAAAATGTGACAAATGACTATTATATTTTAGTGCGTAATAAACTGTCACACGGCTTTTTGTACCAGATTTTAGTATAATTTTGTGAACCGATTGTACTAATTTATAATTTAAACTCAGTAATAAAATTGCGAATCCAAGTTAAGTATCTACCAAAATCTCATCACTGATTAATGATACGATAATTATCTTGCTAAATATGTAAGAATTAATAGCAAAATTGTAATAATAGTCAAATTTATTATACAAATTTAGTTAATAAATAATGTTTTTTTTTTATGTATACCTATAGAGACCCTTTAATACAAAAAATGTAATAAAATGACTCTTAGCACAGAAAACATATAAATAGTGACTTAAAAGCTCAAACTAACTAAAATCGAACGCAAAATGCTCAAAGAATTGTATACGATCGTAACAAACAACAAACGATAGAAAGACTAAATAAGGTACACTAACAACACAAAATATTAAGATGACAAAAGTAAAACATAAATGTGAAATTGTTCATAATAATTTTGAAAATAAGGGTTAAAGCCAAAGTCAAATCTATGCGAAAATTGAAAAGTGACAGTTCCCAGAAGAGATTCCTGTTTATAAATTATCAAAATAACTTACAAAAATTTTTGTGATATGACCGAATAAGAAATTCGGAATTTTTAGACAATTAATAATTTAATCAAATAATGGTATCGGAGCCATTATAGAGTCCCCCAAGGGCAATACTTTGATACTACGTCGGGGTTCTCCGATATTATCATAATAAAAATATAGATTACTCTTCAAGATTTTTTACCGGGTAAACTTATATTTGTTCAAGAAGGAATTTATTTGGACTCTCCGGTAGATAGCAAAAGCTAAAAAAAATTTTTAATTTGTTATTTCATCGCACAACCCATTTGATTTTTGGTGACAAGTTTCAAGTCTTGGTTTTGACTCATCAACAGGTCCCAAATAGCGAAATTGAGTGACTTGAACAACAAATGAAAAATTTGAACAAAGAAAAGAAATGAAAAAATGAAAAAAAAATTGGGAAAAATAGAACAAAAATTTTAAAAATTTTAAAACATTTAAAAAACTAGATTCATTCGAAACGAATCGAACCTGTATACACCCGGAGTGGGCTGAAAAAAGAAACAGGGAAAGGAAGAAGAAGAAGCGTTTCGTGTTAACAGAAAACCTTACACTCATCGGTAAAGCTTGGTTTTCTGCCTGCTGTAGACGCTTGAAACAGATCAGATTATATGAGAGGAGATCAATTTGATCTGTTTCAAGCGTATACAGCAGTCAGAAAACCAAGCTGTACCGATGAATGTAAGGTTTTCTGCTAAGAGAAACGCTTCTTCTTCTTCCTTTCCCTTTTTCTTTTTTCAGCCCACTGCGAGCGTATACAGGTTCGATTCGTTTCGAATGAATCTGGTTTGTTAAATTTTTTTAATAAAATTTTTTGTTTCTATTTTTCTCAATTGTTAATTTTTTTCATTTTTTCATTTCTTTTCTTTGTTATATTTATTCATTTGTTTTTCAAGTCACTCAATTTCGCTATTTGGGACCTGTTGATAAGTCAAAACCAAGACTTGAAACTTGTCACTAAAAATATATTGGGTTGTGTGATGAAATAACAAATTAAAAATTTTTTTTAGCATTTGCTATCTACCGGAGAATCTAAATAAATTCCTTCTTGAAAAGCAAAAGATATTATCATAGTACAACAACGACACTCCTCTACCTTACTGATTACATCAGATGCATTGCATATCATTCCTTGTGCTACTTGATTTTGCCAAATTTTAACGTATTACGTTATAAACTGAAAACGAAATTCAGTTTTGAAGTAGTTACCCCATCCTCGGAATCGGTCTATTAAATTATTTCCTCATGTGTTCCGCAAGGTTCACTACTTGGTCGTCTTATATTCTTATTATATATATACCGCAATGGGTATATAATGTGAGTGCAGATGATGTCCAACTTTCTGTATCCACTCCTCTTGCTGTTTTATTAGATGGTATCTCTAGAATGAAAGATAACCAGGTTAGGATCTTAAATTGGTCGGAGGAAAATAAAGGGTTTTCCAATAAGAGGTGTTATTTTGATATTCAAAGAAAAATGCAATTTTTTGAGATAAATGATAGGATCTTTATTTCATTATAAAGAGGAAGGTATGCCGTTAATAATGAAAAATAACATCAGCCAAATGACCACCACGACCACGCCTACAGGACCATATCCTTGAAATGAAATTTTCCATAACCAAATCGCAAAGTGGCTGCCCTATGTCCTCGATAGCCTCACGAATCCCATCTTTGAGGTCTTGAATCGACGCTGGGCTGTTGGCGCAGGCCTTCTCTTTCACGTGGCCCCAAAGGAAGAAGTCGCAAGGTGTTAAGTCACAAGATCTCGGTGGCCAATTGTGATCACCTCTTCGAGAGATAACACGGTCCGGAAACTTTTCCCGTAAAAGATCAATGGTTTCGTTGCTTGTATGGCACGTAGCGCCGTCTTGTTGAAAGTAAACTTTGTCCAGATGAATACCATCCAATTCCGGCCATAAAAAATCATTAATCATCTGTCGATAGTGCAATCCATTCACCGTAACTGTTGCTCCAGCCTCATTTTCGAAAAAGTAAGGTCCAATGACCCCGCGGGACCATAAACCGCACCAAACAGTCACACGTTGAGGATAGAGAGGCTTTTCAACAATAACTCTTGGGTTTTCCGAGCCCCAGATGTGACAATTTTGCTTGTTGACGAAGCCATCGAGGTGGAAATGGTCCTCATCACTCAAGATGAGTTTTCGATGGAATTCCGGATCATTTTCATGCATTTCAAGGACCCAATCAGCAAAGACTCGACGTTGTTGATGATCGGCCGGCTTGAGTTCTTGTGTTAACTGAACTTTATAAGCCTTAAGACCCAAATCTTTATGCAAAATACGGTGTAATGACGTTTGTGGAATGCCTAATTCCAAAGAACGACGAGGAATGGACAAACCTGGGTTTTCTTCAACACTTTCGGCTACAGCAGCAATATGCTCGGCTGTTCTTGAGCGACGTGCACGGGTTTTATTCTTCACATAACTAACTTGTCCCGACAGCTCGAATTTTTCTACCAATTTCTGTATTGCGGTCCGACAAGGTGCTTCACGATGACCCAAAAATGTTCGAGTTTTACGAACCGTCTCTGCCACATTTTCACCATTTTTATAGTGAATTTTAATAATTTCAATGCGTTGTTGAATCGTGTATCGTTCCATTTTTATTAATGGCGTAGTTTCTACTTGTCAAATGTCAAAAAATGACAGCTCCAAAAGTGACATCTACCGAAATAGCGGGCTAATTAAAATAACACCTCTTATTGGAAAACCCTTTATATCTAAATCCCATGCTATGATTTTAAATATCAAACTAGTTAGTATGACCGATCTCAGCCCTATTTAGCTTAGTAATACTGTGATTCCTTATTCTCAATCAGTGAATTACTTAGGCATTATACTTAGTCAATCTTTAAGTTGTTATCTGCATATTGGCAAAATCGTCCGATGAATATATAGTACTCTCCGTCAGCTTTGTCCAGGCGGCCATTAGAATGCGGCTAGTTAAAGCCTTAATCATACCCGTTATATTATATGGCTATCAGATCTGGTGTTTTTTAGATAGTATCAGTCGAAGAAAGTTTAATGTAGCGTACAATTCATGTTCATGGTATTTTTTTAATATAAATTAACTCAACCATATATCTGAATACTCCTATCGTACCTTGGGCTGTACATTGGCTAATTATTTTAAATATCAGACTGCTTATGTTTTCCAAGATATGTAAGAGTTGTGTGCCATATTATTTACGTGGGAAAACATGTCAACTTCGATCAACTCGTAGCTTTCAACTAGTTATATGTCGGAGTAACTTCATTCAAAGTACAAGATTTTTTCTTCGATTACTG
The DNA here is from genome assembly GCA_963924295.1 of Dioctria rufipes. Lineage (NCBI taxonomy): Eukaryota > Metazoa > Arthropoda > Insecta > Diptera > Asilidae > Dioctria > Dioctria rufipes. The sequence continues at coordinate 69,629,087 of OZ002741.1, forward strand.
TGTCAAATTTTGGAACTCATTGCCTACTAAAGTTAAACGTTGAGCAACCTTAAGCAGTTTTAAATAACCGGCTAAGTGCGCGTCGGACTCGCGCACGAAGGGTTCCGTACCATCGTACAAAATTTAACACTATGTACTTTTTCTTTATTTTTTTCAAATGAGAGTAGGCGTCATGTGAAAAAATAATGCTGTCATTTGGAAAAAAAAATGTCTACTTATAATAATAATAATGAATGAGAATAAAACGAGGAAAAAAAGCAGAAAAAATCACGTTTCTTGTATAGGGGCCCCATTTAATTTTTAATTTTATTTTATTTTTATTATTTGTTGTTATATCGTCAATAGAAATACGCAGTCTGTGAAAATTTCAACTATCTACCTATTACGGTTCATGAGATACAACCTGGTGACGTACGGACAACGAAGTCTTAGTAATATGGTTCCCGTTGTTACCTTTTGGGTACGGAACCCTAAAGAGCACCTTTTAATCATTTTTCAAGTCTCACTTGATTTGATTGTCATGTATTGATTGCACGATTCATCTTTTCCTTTCTATTCTCCTCTTTTTTTGTGATCCTTATTTCTATTTTAGACTTTTTTGTATTTTTCTTAGGTATTGATTTCTTTTTCTTTTTTTCTTTGTATTTTATTGTTAATTTGATTGATTGATGGAATATTATGAATAATTACATGCAAAAGAGCCTTAGCTCAAATGTAATATATTAAGAAACTAATTTGAAAATCCCCCGCCAACTCAGGATCCCTAATAGAGTACTTCCCCTTCCTACAAAACTTGCAATGTCTCCAAAGAGGGGAGAAGCTTCGTGGACTAGTGTCATAAATTTTGTGTCACCAGCGAAAGACAAGAATGCTATCCTGCACCGACGATAGTGCCTGTTACGTGTTAATATGTATGTGTTCAGCAGGAGATATTCAAGTGTAAACGTCTCTTCAATCTGGCTACAAAAGTGGTTTTTAAGTGTTTGTGCGTTGTGGTGTTGTGTAGAGCTAAAATTTGATCCGGATTTTCTTATATCCGGATATCAGGATCAGCAAACTATCCGAACTATCCGGATCTGGATTCGAACTATCCAGATCTGGATCCCAATTACTCGGAACTGGATCCGAGCTATCCGGACTCCGACTAACCAAAAGGGGGTCAAAATTTCATCCAGATTTCAATGCTTCATTGGGAAAATATAAATTTCATAATATCTGCATGATATATGCAATCTGGAGGAAATTTTTAAAAAAATTTGTTTAGTCTGGATCCGGATATCCGAATTTGAGGAATTGGATAATTATTCCGGATAATCCGGATAGCAAATTATCCGGATACTTTCAGCTGTGGGTCAATGATCTGATTCCCATTTTCGACTCTCATGTATTATTGAATTCTAAATTTGATCAACGTCAACACGAGTCCAATCAAGCAGTTCACCTAGACTACAATCTTTTGATCCCCATAGAAACGATGATCTCATAATGACGAAATTTGGGTAAATCAACTATCACATATCGCGCACGAAGTCCATTAGCTGCTGCAAAGCCGAACAAGTAAAGAACCTATGAAACAGGGTGCCTTCACCATCACAAACTGTGGAGATCCTCTGAATCCGCCAGCTTATATATGAAAACTGATTAGGATGCATAAGACTGTGATGTAACAATTTATTGATTATTACTAACAAGGAAAAGGCAACGAAAACAAAATATATTTAACAACAACTGAATTCTCGATACTTATGGCCGGTTTCACAGTCGAGTTTAAACCAAGGTTTAGTTTAAACCATCCTCCAAGTTTAAACGTAGTTTAAACCAAATCGGGTTTCACAGTGCATTTTTTTAGTAACGTTGGTGGTACTGATTAAATTGTGAACTAAATTAGTTATCGCCACCATTGTGAAGCAATTTTTCTATCAAGCAATCTGTCAATCGGAAAAAGTAAACATCAGAAAGTAAAAAATAAATAATATGTAGTTATATTTGCTAATTTTAAATATGCCAACATCCAAAAAGGATGCAAATTTTAGCATAAGTGAAGTTGAGCTAATGCCTTCCCTAGTGCATAAAGAAAGATATATAATAGAGCGCAAGAAAGATAAAGTGACAAAGTTCTTTACTTAAACGGAACCTAGCATAAAAATCAACGTCGTCCCACTCATTAAAATGATTTGGCCGATTTCTAATTACTGTCAGTTGTCGACAGAGGTGAAAATTTAACTCAAAAAAATCTTCTTCATCGCTAGAAATGTCTAAATCTAAATCCATGATAAAATTATTTTCCTGATACAAACAAACAATGCTACTGTCAAAATAAAATGTCACACTTTTCAAATACTTTTATCTTGAGTTTAAACCGAGGGATGGCATGGTTTAAACTCTAGTTTAAACCGGGGTTTAAACCAAACTGTGAAACTCATTCGTCGAGTTTAAACCAAATATTTGGTTTTAACTCAGACTGTGAAACTGGCCATTAACAAATTTTATTAAGTGTGAACCGATGGTGAATAGTGAAAGGTAAACGAAGAACTATCCCTAGTCAATGTCTACGCTGAACTTCGCTAAGTCAGTTGCAAGGGCCAATTCCCTTTCTTCTACTTCTGTGACACAGAAATGTAGTATCAAATGTTGTCGAGGAAATCAAGCCACTGCACTGTACTGACGATGTAATGTTGTAATCATAGCGCAATGGGGTAATTGGCGATCGAAAGTGCCTCTGGTTGACCCCATCGTCATATTGCACAATGTTGACACACCAGATTGGAACATCGAAATATATCCATTATCTGTTGTAACCTGCAAGCTCCGGAGGTCTTATAAAAATATCTATGTCACAGAGCACTTGTGTTGTTAGTGTACTGAAATGTGTGTTAAGTGCTCTGTTCAAACTAAAAGCATGTTCCAACTCAGTACCACCATCACTGGTCCCCAGTTGATGGAATCTCTCTCACTCAAAGCAGCCAGCTCGTATAGCTGTGAAGTATTCGTTTTTATTCGACAGTTTCCGGAGATAACATCTTCGAGAACCGTCAGTGGATTTATGTTAGCTTCAAGCTCTCGAACATTATTAATAATAATAATGAATGAATTTATTATGTACATTATACATATGAGCGAAATCTTTTTATGTAAGATACTCACTCAAGTGTATTTCGAATTGTCGACTTATGATCGATGATCGGGCTTTGATGCTCTAAAAATTTTTAGCCAATTTAAGGAAAACTTTTGCCGATATTTAGCCGATCTTGTAAATGAATTCAGTCAGATAAAAAGGAGTTGACAACACTGTTTCTGAACCTTCAGTAAAATTTGAACTATTCCAACTGCTATTTTCTAAACTTTGCCAGCCGTATTGAATGGATCAATTATATTTGGGATTTTAGTCAGATTTATTAAAAGCATTTCATTATATTGCAGGGGCTGGCATGCATACCTAAAAACGAATAATTAAGTATGTTTCCAACTCGTATGCGACATGCAACAATAATCACAAACGCTAAGGAAATGGCCGTCCATCTCGTTGTCCATAAATTTAACAATTTTTTACAATGCAGATGGAGTGAAGGGCGCAACCAACACAATATAATAAACTTAGAAACGCTTAGTATAATACTCTAGACACACAGCACGATCAAATTTATCATTAGTACTAACTATTAATTAAAATGCCGTGCGTCACATAGTATACGTCATTATGGCTCGAAAATCAGATGATAATGAAGTACACTAATGAAGTGTTTTCCCCTTTCAATATAGCTATAATGAGGAAAAATGTGCTAGATTTGTCATATAATATAAATGTGAAGCTCCGCTGTGCATCTGCCCATTTGAAAAATAAGAAGAAGAAATGCCAAGAAATGCAAATCAAAAACTTAGTTTTTTTTAATATAATGTTTTTCACATGTGTAAAATGTTAAATTGAAAAATAAAATAAATAAAAACAAAGTTTATCGCGTTGATTCGATCCATATCGCTTCTCTAATGACATAAGTATTTCAAAACCAGTTTGAGAGTACAACTTAATTAAAGAAATGGCTGTGTGTCTGCAGTTTATAATGAATCATTATAGACTAATGAGTCGTTAGTTATTTGTTCATTAAGAGCACTGTGTGTCTAGGGCATAAAAGCCCTCATAACTAACCAGAAATGCAGACTAGATAGCAAGCAGAACTCTGTCGAAGCAATGCATTGCCACGAGACAGAAAACACACATCCGTAACTACCTTCCATAGCCATTAGTGCAGAAACCCTTTAGTAACGTACCGTACAGTGGATAAACTTCCCCAAATACTCTCCTCGATGTCATTTCTTCAAATGGAATCCGTTCCATAATTTTCCCAACCCAATAATATTTGACAGTTCAAGTCATAATGACCTAATTTTTAATTAAATGAAGCTTAGGTTCAATTTCAAATGAAGAAAATTGTACTCCAATTAGTGAAATTGCAGTAAGAGTACCATCTACCGCCCACTTTCACATCCGCACGGTTCACACAGGCTTTCTTCTCTATGCATCGGTATCTCGAACTTAGATTATATCATATGTCGCCGGCACTTTTTGCGGAGAAATTAAAAAGTGAAATGAAAATGTGAAAATCAAACATGATTACTTTTAGCATAACATAAAAATATTAATTACTTTTGAATGGAAGCAGATATTTGGTTAATTTTGTTTTTATTTAAAGGACTGTTAACGAGCTAAATTTGAAAAGAAAAAAATTATATCCTTGGTCTAAATTTTTTACGGAATAACATTTCAAATTTGTATGACTTTTGTTTTCCATGAATTCAATTTTAAGGCTCGATAACTGAAGGGTTTGACCACAAATCGTAACCTGATGAATAGCGTTATAAGGGTGAATGGTCCTCTTTGAAACATCTGCTCATGTTTGATTCTGCGATATCCTTAATAGGAATTAAGACTACACTACACTTCCTTAAAAATAACGAAACATTTCCAAACGTAAATTTTTTGGAAAAGCGATTGAGAGGGTGTCTAGACTAAAGGTGTGATCAGGACACTTTAAAGAATCATTCAGCAAACTCCATCATACTTATTTGTTAACTGCTTAACTGCGTGAAAAACGGATTTTGTCTTGTGTCAAAGCCAATTGAGTGAGAAGTACTTTGATGAAAGATAACAGATTACAAATAGTTTTAAGAGAAAGAAATTGGCTTAAATGTTGCGAAATATAACCGCAAGATAACGTTGAATGTACATAATGTAATTTCAGAATAAATCGAATCTGGCTTTGACGAAAACAAAAGAACAAATAAGAGTTGAAATAAGCCCTACCCACTTAGACTTCCTATTAATTTCGGTATACTAATAAAAAGTGAATTTTAAGTAGAATTATTGGTAAAAAAATCCGAAAATTTTGCAGTTTTTAGAAACATCCTCGAAAATAAAGAATGTTATTAGTTTTTTTTTTAATTAAAAACAAGTAAAAAAGCTAGAATTGGTCTAAGACCAATTCTTAGGATACCCTAGATGAATGCCCGTATTAAATTTCGTATGGTCACCGATCTATTCAAGTATTGATTTTGAAGTTGTTTTTCGCATATATTTCTAGAACGGTTTGCCGCACAGACAAAATGATTATAACCAATTTTATAGGATTTCGTATTCTTCAGAAGTTTTTAGTACCATAAAAATATCTTGGACTGATCGTTTTCAAAGTACACGTAAAAAACCGAAATTTTTATATGGCAACACCAAGAAAGAGTTGCCCGATTTAGTTCATTTTTGACATTTTATTTGCTAATGTAGTAAAAACATCATGTGTGAAATTTCAGCTCTCTACGTCGACGCGTTCTCAGGCAGTGACCAAATATATAGCTGAAAACGAAATTTTTATATGGCAACCCCACGAAGGAGTTGCCCGATTTGGCTCATTTTCGAACTTAATTTTACTTTTTTTTTTTAAAGTCTGTGTACAAAATTTCAGCTCTCTAAGTGTACGCGTTCTCAAGTTATCGTGCGCACAGACGGACGGACGGACGGACGGACGGACGGACGGACATGCAAAAATCGAAATAACTTTTAATATTATGAATGGGTGTCCAATCCATTTTGCTCTACCATCATTATTTCGAGGTGTTACAAACGGAATGACAAACTTAGTATACCCCTATGATTTCATCTAGGGTATAAATATACCGGCTCTTGTACGTTTTTGAAAATCTTGTACAGAATCAAATTTCTCAGATCGTAAGAAAAAGTTTGAGTACCCACTCGCCTATACTTGGAGTCTTAAATAGCTAGAAATCTCAGAAAAAGTTCCCCCTCCCTTAAGAAAAATCGAAAATTTTAAACGTTTAAACCATCCTTGCGATAATCTCTAAAAATCTAATCCATTTGATGACTTCGGATACTAACGTGGACAACCGTTTTCCATATATATGGGAAGAAAATTTGATATTTTGACTGCCCCCATTTCCCACCTCCCCCAGCGACTCATCGGTAACCCCCGATACCAGCTTTCATTTAATATGTCTGCCTCTATTAAATTTCCATAAAATTTCTACTTTTGTTCGCCTGTTTTCAAACTTCTCAGGTTACTTTCATCAACATCAACGTGGTGCCATCGGCAATTAAGCGTTATCGGTTCACCTATGGCACCAATGTGATGCCACCAGACTTGAAAGTTTTAAAATGAACTGAATTTATTGGAAAGTAGAAACTGAAAATCTTTGTTTGTAGCTTTTTTCTTATTTTTTTTGTGTCTCTTTCAACAACAAAACAAAATCTTCTGTCTTAATGCTTTACAGCAAATACTTTTGATAACATTAAATTAAATTACTGAAATCTGCCATGATCTTTACTCAGAGTGAGTTAATAACATTTCAAATTAAATAATTTTCGTCCAAAGTCTGCCACATTATCATTTCCTCAGATTGACTGAATTTCAAATTAGGTTAGTCATTATGGAGATAGTCGGCATTTATGATATTGTTATTCACTTGATGAGCAGATGTTAAATTATAGAAAATCTCTATCATTTAAATAAATTAATGGTTTTATTGGATGGAGACAAAATATTTGTTTGCGTTTTATCAAGAAAAATACGATTTAGCTTCAATTTTAATGGCTCATGAAATCAAAAGCTTTACTGAGCAGAGCTATTATTGTTAAGAAGTTCTTATCAAGTATCAAGAGCTTCACAAACATTACTTGCAATTTTTAAAAATGCCATCTTACAGTCAATCCCAATAACATATTGTTCTTCTTTACCCTCAACATAAATCTACACTTCCTTGGAGCTATTTATATGATTTTGTCAAAGAAAATTTATCCATTTGATGGGACTATAAACTCTGTCTAGAATTAGTTGATGATTTTTTCAATGCAGAGACTATACTTACCTCTACTCTTTGTTCGGCGTACCTCAAGGGAGTCATTTCGGCCCGTTGCTCTTTATTCTATCTATTGACGACATTGTCCCTATTTTGAAGCACTGAAAGTCTTGATTTATGCTGACGATATTAAACTTTTCACTCAGATTAAATCTTTTAATGATTGTGAACAGATACAGGGTGACCTCCACAAATTTTAGCAATAATTTGGTACTCAATATCGACAAATGTGAGGTTATGACTTTCTACAGGAATCAGAAACCTATCATTTATGATTATGGGTTCTTGGATTCCTCGATTCGTCGTGTTAATTCTGTCAGTGACTTGGGTGTCATGTGACCAAATATTAACTCTATGGTATCTGAGTAGTTCTATGCTGGGCATTATAAAACGTTGGTCTTGAGAGTTCTCGAATTCCACCATTACACGGCGTTTGCACATTTGCTTTGTGAGACCCCTTCCTGAATACACTCACTAGCCAGGTTTGGTCTGCATTTTACGGTACACACATCGACTGTATCGAGTATATTCAACGGAACTTCATACGATTTGCTCTCAAGCATCTACCCTGGAATAACTCATTAATTCATCCATCCTATAAGGTTCGCTTGAAACTTTTAAATATGCACTCGCTTTAGAAACGTCGCATGGTTGCCGATGTAACTTTTGTGCATCAACTCTTAAACGGGAATATTGACTCTGCGTTGTTACTTGACAAATCCGTACGTGGTGTTTAAACAAAAGCCTTAGCATAACCCCAATAAGACGATTATCGTTCCGTTTACAAGAATATCGAAGATTTTACTAACGGATCCTATTCTTGACAACACGGAATTGATATTCTCAGACGAAGTCAAGAAGAAGAAGAGACTTACCTGGAATTCGTATCTGTCCAAAGTGACGGATAGAGCGGTGGAGCTCTTTACACATGTCGTCGCTTCATTGGCAGAGCATGGGGTCTGAAGCCAAAAATGATGTACTGGATGTATACCACGGTTGTTAGAAAGACAAAACAAGAAACGGCTGAGGCTCTGCTTCAAAAAACCCAGCGGCCTGCCTATCTAGGAATAACTGGTGCAATGAGAACCTGTCCTACAGCATGGAAGATTTACTAAACCTTCCTCTTCTACATTTGCAGGTGAAAAAGGAAGCGATCTCCAGTGCTATTAGAGTGCAAAAGGAGAAACAGTTAAAGCCAGGCGATCTGGTTGGTCATTTAAGTATCTTAAAACAGATATGTTTTGAGCACATAGCAACAATATCTGATATAATCACACCCAGGGAGGATTTTGTAATACCATTCCAAGTGGTTCTGGAAGACCGACAGCAATGGTGTTCCACTAAATCGTCATTCCAACAGGGATCGATAGTGTGGTACACAGCCGGTTCAAAAACGAACAATGTAGTCGGACTGGGCATATACGGCCCCAAATGCCATATATCAAGGGCTCTGGGTTCTACTCCTACCATATTCAAAGCCGAGGTATTGGCCATAATAGAATGTGCCAATATCTTCATTAAAAGAGCCATAAATGGATCAACCATTAATATCCTCTCGGACAGACAAGCTGCCATCAAGGCCTTAAAGTCCTACATTGTCAAGTCAGGGATAGTCTGGGAATGTCTAAAAACCCTCAAAAACCTATCAAGGAGAAACAAAGATATCCTCATGTGGGTACGTGGACATGAGGGCTACAAAGGGAATGCGGAAACTAAGTTAGTCGGACCAGACTCATTTTGTGGCACTTCAAAGTGTTACATCAGGGCTGCCCTAACCGACTGGGAGAATAAACAAAAATCCCTGTACTGGGAAAGGATACAAGGCCTTCGTCAGGCAAAAAAGTTTATCGACACCTCTGACGAAAAAACAAAAGAACTCCTACTCCTTAGAAGAACAGAGCTCAAAATGATTACTGAGCTCTTCTCAGGCCATTGCTTCGTAAGGTATCACCTAAACAAGCTGGGCTTGACTGAGACTTCATCTTGCCGTTTCTGTCAGGATGCTCGCAAGACCTCGGAGCACTTGCTCTGCAACTTCGAAGCATTGACTAAGCGGAGTCTACTCCACCTAGAACATGCTTTTCCTCCACCAACCTACGTGTGGAACCTCAATCCCAGAATGGTTCAAGACTTTATTACCAGTCTGAACCTAGAAAGGGAGTAAATGCAACGGGGACTTACAATAGATCTTGCAGGTCGAAGTGATAGCGAGGCTAACGCGTACACACCCCTTCACAAATCTAATCTAATCTACTTGACAAATTCTCTTTTCGTGATAGTAGACACAATTCGAGAAGGCTACCTCTGTTGCATGTTCACTCCTCAAGGTCTAACTTTAGCATGTATGAACCTGTTAATCGCATGTCTATTATTGTTCATAATAAGGCTGAGCATTTTGTTGTTGACGCTTCTAAGCATGTTTTAAAAAAACGTTTATATAATATTTAATCTTTTTAGCTCTATTTAATTTTCTTTTAATGTTTTCTGTTCAATATTGCATTGCATGTAATTTCATCTGGTGTTTGTTTACGTTTAGTTTGACATACTAATATTAACACCGATTAAGTGATGAAATGAATGTAATGTTGACCGTTTATTTATTAAACGTATCCATGCTGGGAGGTTGTGTTAAGCTGGTTGTCATATTTATTACTCTTTTAAATTATAATTATGCGTTGTTAAACAGAAACTACCAAAATAAACACAAATGAAATGATTATTATCATTTCACCGAGGTTTCCGAAAATGAAATAATCAAAATATGAATTTCACTTCAGTTTGCGTATTTTTTACACGCGACTATTTTGTGGCCTACATTTTCAAACTTTTTTCTTAAATCTTTCAATTACCGCGTTTATGTATAACAACAAGTTTTTAATGACATTGATAAACATGAAATTTTTTCCTAAAAGGAATGTAAATAAATATAAAGATAGCACTCCATAATTATGAAATAGCACGTTTCTATTTTACAGCACACAAATAGGAGTAAAATTCATGAAACTTAACTTAAGATAAGAAATTAAGATTAAGAAATGATCTAAATTTAGGTTCAAGTGCAATTTTTATGACAAACAATACGTAATAAAAATCAAAGTTTAAAATAAAAAATCTGATTAAAAAAAAACAAGTTGAGATTTCAAAATAGCACATACCCAAAATTAGGTCTTTTTTGTTTTTTTGTCAGCTATGAAAGTTTTTAAATTCTTTCGAATTTTCGCTTGTTACTACTCGTTATATAATTTCCTGATTATAAATTACTATGAAAGTTCAAGATTTTGATGATGTCCACATTTGCCTATTCTATTGACTATTCGAGATCAAGATAAGATGCCTAAAATAAAGTAGATTCAATCAACATTATACGCGGAATTTACCATTCAAAAATAATAAAATTATTCACTAAAAGCATAAAAACATCCAGTAGACAACAAACACTTAAAAAAATAAGATTAGCGAACTTGGTAATCAGGTAAAATAATTGTCACTAAATATATTTATCAGATTTTTACAAAGATTTACTTACAGCCCCGCCAAGGTTATTGTTATCACGGTGAAAACAAAAGAGTGTCCTTAACTTGTATATAAAACGAAAGATTATTCTCTTTTGGAGTCTGTACAAAGCTGCAAAACTACACTTCGCGACAACTGGTTGAGACATCCCTTGGCAAATTAAGTTTCGAGATGATTTTGTTCTGCATGTACTTCCATCATTTTTATTCACAAGGTAGAGATTTGTACAAAATTTTTAAAAGTTTCCTTGGAACTTTATCCCAACCAATCTTTATCGCATTCTTAAGGTCTTCCATGTTATCAAATTGTCCACCTCCTTGGTAAACTGTCCTAAAAAGATGTCCGCAAATTGTCGTCTTCCTTGGTAAACTGTCCTAGAAATATGTCCCAGAACATTTTCAATAATGTTTAAATCCGGGGAAACTGACGGCCACTAAAGAACACGGACGTTATTCCGCTCTTAACCTTCCTTCCCGTGTGAACTGGCGCTTTGTCTTGTTGTAAAATGAATTCCGATCCGAAGAGTTGCCAATTTCTTCGTCCGGGATCTTTATGTAATCTTTGCTGTTCATTCTTCAACTGACAAAGCTTATATTCGTCTTTTTTCCGTAGCATACTCCTCCCACCATACTCAGACTCACCCTTGTCCTTGCCGACGTCTTCTCTTTTTTTCTTCCTCAAATCATGAAAATAAGACGAAAGCCATCAGAACCGTCCAGGCAGAACCTCTTTTCATCAGTAAAGATAACGTTTTTCCAACGCTTTTTCCACCTTAAATGGTCTGTTGCAAACGCCAACCGGGCATCTCGGTGTCTTTGTTGCAAGGCTGGCTTTCTCCTTAATCACTTCCGTTGTAAGTTCTCTGGTGAGGCAAGTACACGCTGGCAAGCCTTAGTTTTTCGTCAATGTTAGAAATTCCCGCTGCTGCTACAATATCTCTTATTGTTGGGGTCGAATTCGATACTTCCTTTAGTAGCGCACGCTGGTCAGCTGCTGTTAAAGCGTACCTACTTTTATCATTTGAAACCACTGTACGACTACGTTCCAATAGCTGAGCAATTTTTCTGATGGACAAACCATCCTGACGCATCCTTTGAATAGTCTGCATTTCCGTCGTATTAAGCTACTTTCATGATCTCATCGGTTATTTAATGGCTCACAATATTAAAAAACGAGTTAAATTATCTTTTCGCATTCAACTAAAATCTAATATCCTTAATCGAAATTCCTTGAGTTTTTATAGCCTGTTTCAACTAAGGAATGGACCAGAAAAAATTGACCCATTTATTTTTGTTTGCAGTAAAAACGTTAATGGCAATTTTTTATAAAATTTCTATATTTTGTTTCTTACAACTTAAACTTTAAAATACAAAAGTTATTTCTAATACGTTATTTGTTTTGGAAGAATGTTTTTACTTCGTTATTCAAGCCACGCATTAGATTTAGAACAGTTATATTAGTAACATTTCTATATGTTCTTTTCCATTTATCTCTGAAATCAACATCATTTTTGGCAAATTTCTTTGTTGTTCTAAGCTCCCTTTTCATTAATGCCCAGTACCTCTCTACTGGACGAAGTTGGGGCAGTTTGCTGGATTGGCTTCCCTTGGCACGATATTGGCCTGATTGGTTCTGTACCATTCCATCGTTGCTTTTGCGTAATGACTAGTGGCCAAATCTGGCCAGAAAATAACAGACCCTTGATGCTGTTGAATAAAAGGTGGAAATCTTTTTTGAAGGCACTCTTTGATGTACACATCCGAGTTTATTGTTCCTTTGATAATAAATTCACTGCTTCGTAAACCGCAAGAACAGATCGCCTGCCAAATCGTGTACTTCTTGGGAAATTTTGTCATTCCTTTTGTTGAAAATTTTCTGGATACTCCATTCCGACTTTTTGCAGTAAAATATTCGTCACCTGGTATCTGCGAAAAGTCAGCTTTGCAATAGTTTTCATCATCCATAACGACACAATCGTATTTCATCAGGTAGTTCTCATAAAGTTCTCTCGCTCTTCTTCTTGCTGTTTTCTCTTCTTCTTCCTTCCTCAGTGGCACTTTTTGAACCTTATTGCTCCTTAAACCACATATTTTTTTAAATCTGTACACTGTGGCCCTGGTTTTCTACCTGACCCACGTATCCTTTCTATTGACAAGCCTCGCCTATACTTGCCTATTGTCCTTTTTATCGTGGAATAACTTGTATTCAGGTCTTTTGAAATTTTTAACAATGAAATTGTGGGATTTTCCAAATATTTGGACAAAATCATTTCACGCACTTCTTTTCGCTTCGAGACATTTTAACTATTTCACTTCCAATACACGAATGATTCATATAAACTCAGAGTTCAGTATTTATGGAAATCCAGACCTGGATTATTGTAATTTTGCAGGTATAAAAATAACTTAATGGGTCAATTTTTTCTGGACGACTCCTTAGTTGTCGTATTTAAGAGTAATTAAACGAGTAACCTGCAGAACAAAATCATCTCGAAACTTAATTTGCCAAGGGGTGTCTCAATCAGTTGTCGTGTAGTGTAACAGCAGTCATATCAAGCCAAGTTCTCAATAATACAAAAAAACATAGGCGCACAATTTCCAGTTGATATACAATAAACTTTGGTTTTTTTTTCCAATTTCGATTTCAAATTCATGGAATCCGTTATGCGCTTTGTGCGTAGTCTATTATGGTTCCGATCATATACAAACTTTTAACAGAGAAGAAAACATCAAACAACGAAAAACCTTCGAAAATTTGATAAATGCGGTAACTCCTTCGTAGGGTGCTATACAAAAAAATCGTTTCCTACTATATTTTTGGACATTTCCTGAGGACACCTCAACGTAAAGAGCTGAAATCTTCTACAGGGCGCTTTTATAAAAATTGTAAATACACGTTAAAAAATTGACTATATCCGACAACGCCTTATTGGTGATGCCATACAAAAGTTTAGGGCTTTTACCTATACTTGCAAAGGATCAGTCCTAGATATATTTTTATTGTACAGAATAGATTTCAAAATATAAAATCCTATGAAATTGGTTATAATCAGAAATAGATGCGAAAAACCATTTTAACAATGCAACTTGCACAGTTAGGACCTATACCAAATTGCACCTGGGCATTCATCTAGCTCTATCGGTCGCCAAAGTGGTCGATATTGAGCCACAGGGATCGATATTATATTTAAGGGTCCTTTGGGGGTCGATAGATATCAATGTTTAAAACATTAGCAGTTATCAAGCAATTTTAAGGCATTCTAATCCCGATAAATTATTGATTAGTTGACGGATATTAACGTGTAACTGCATGAAATTTCTTTGGACATTAAATGGAGGCTTTGCATCTGATATACGTGCCACTCATTTTGTCTTACACAAAATACACAGAGCCCATCTACATAGTAGCAAAATATCTCAGTAATGATCTTCATAACACATTACAGTTGTGTATTAAGTTAATTAATCATATTAAACTTCTTAAATCACGGCTGTTTTTTAATCTTTGTAAGGAAAATTATGAATTATCAAATCAGTTACCGAAGTACGATGGTTATCAAGAGGAGCTAGTTTGCAAAGATTTGTTGAGTTATTCGAATCAGTTACCGAATTTCTTACAGAAATTAATCCAGCCTTAGCCAAAGCCATCACGCGGAAGTTTTTAGTCAGTTTTTAAGGGTTAGAGGTATTCGGGGTAGGAAAAATTCCGTGCTACCAAGTTTAGATCGGGAGTACGCGCAGCATACCAATATAACTGCAAGCGAACTAGCTCCGGCCATTTTGAAATTGGGAAATTTCTGAAATTTCTTATCGGACGACTGTACAGATGTTTATTTGCGATTTGAGGTGATAATATAATAATTTTATAATCATTACGTGCTGTGAATTTGTGATACAGTTATTTTTTATATAAAAAACTGTGTCTTAATTGAACACGCACGCAATTAAGTTCGGTAATCACATAAGGAACTACGCGGAGCATCGTTATTGTGCTGGCACTTCTCAGCACAAGGGGTGAAAATTCCTTCCCTCCCTAAAAACTTCTAGTGTGGGAAAGCCTTTAAGTGAAGAAGTTAAAAAAAAAACAAAAACAATATTTTTTATATTTGGCAGATTTTTTGTTTGCAAAGTTCAATAGTATTCAAACACGTTTCCAAGGAAAAGATATTACATTAACTAATTCAAGCAAGGATAATAATTTTGAGCTTTCAAGTGAAATTAAACTTGTATACATCTTTATTGTTGCGTAAAGATTTTCAATAGTTTTCAAATTTGCGGCATCTACTATATAACTTACAAAGAAATGCAAATATGTATATAGAACCCATCTTCAAAAAATGAGCGATTATTTAAAATTACGATTAGAAGATATTGAAAATATTGATATAGGTACCACAATGAATTATCACGCCATATACTACTCAAGTTGAAAAAATTAACAGTTCTTTCCAAAATGAAGTTATTGAATTATTAGTTGATCTTGAAGCAAAAGCGCTTTATAATAATTTAACTATAAGTAAATTTTGAACTAAAATAAATATTACGGAAAATTATTCAAGCATTTCCTTTTTTAATTTCATTCTCAAGCTCATATTTGTTACAATCTGGCTTCAGGGCAGTCATATCAGCAAAGAAATAAATTAAATTTGGAATTCCGAGACGATTTAAAGTTGAAACTAACAAATTTCGAACCAAATATTGGTAAAATCTTGCCAAAAATTATCAAGCACATTATTCTCATTGATTTATATAAAAATTAGACTTTATAACAATAAAATAAGAATTACATAAGTTTTTTCCCTTTTTTTAACAATTTTAATAGAGAGGGTCGATAAGAGAATTAATAAATTTCATGGAGTCAATGGTCCAAAAAGTAAGAATTGGGCTTATATCAATTCTAGCTTTTTGCTTTGCTATTAGCGTAGTTAGTTTGTGTGGGTTTATTTGATTACATATAGAGCACGGGGTAGAAATATGAGATATGGTAGATATTTGAGACAGCGGGGTTTTGGTCTCCCTACTCTGCTGACATATAAAGCGTTTTAGAATATAATTATACTATATATTACAAAAAAGCTTGCGTTTTTCTCACTAAATTACTAATTTTAGTGAAAAAACCAATTGGCTGTAATATGAGACATTTGGTTGGTAGTAATATGAGATTATCTCATATTTCTACCAACTATTAAAGCCGTATTCTAGATGATGATGATGAATTTTTTAGGCTATATAAATAGTAGAGTGAGTACATTAAAAATGTTATATACACAATAAAAAATAATTTCCTAACGTGAGTAGCAACAATTTGTGACACACAGAGGTTAGGTATTTGTCGATAAGATTAGGAAAAGCTCCACCTTGGAAAACGTAGATTAGGTTTTTATACTTAAAATGTAGGTAGATTGTTGTCCCTCAAATATAGGGAATTTTTATATTTCCCCTAAAATTTAAGGAATATTCCTTAAATGTAGGGAATTTTCAAATTTTTTTCCCTAAAATGTAGGGAATATTCCCTAAAATGTACTGAATAGCTCACTTCTTATGGCCCATACTACTAAGTAGTACGGAAGTTCAGCGGAAAACACAGTGCTAGCCCTTCCAAGCTCAGCCTCAACTTTGACAGTTCTGTAAAATATATGAGATCAGGTTATGAAGAACCTAATGGCAAAGTTGGTGAGGTCGACTAGGTTGAGGTTGAACTCGAGTAGGTCTATTGTCTACTCTGCTGGAACTTGTCAGCTTTGACAGCTAATTTTTGTTATCGGAAAAACGTGTACGGGAAATTTTTTGTGAACAAATTTGGGAAGCATATTTTACGTGAAAAGTTGTTCCTACTGTAGTAAATTATTGGGGGGGAAAGTAGTCTGTGAAGCGCAATGCTGAACAAGGTGAAAGCTGTATAAGAGGAAAGCACGCATACTTGATAGATGAAATTTGTTGGCTTATTTTGGTGTTTTTTGGAGTTTTGTTGATCGCTTTGGCATCTCCCAAGAGAGTGCGTACAGTAGTGTGGTATAGTTAGTTGAGTGCTATGGGCGCGAATTGGCACTTCTCAAGGCGAGGTAAATTTACCTTAGTGAAATTGAAATTGAGATTTTAGCCTGTGTGGGTACTGTAGTAGATGCTAGGCAGATGGCCCACGATGCAATCGAAGTTATGTACTCATGTAAGTCAGAATAATAAAATCTCAGACATAGTATGTGAGAGGAGAAAGACAGACATAGCCTTGCCAGGGGCGAATGGATGTCTTAATTGGTGTATGGATAACTTGACATAAAACGGAAATCAGGTATGTATGTTAGTAGTGCTTATATGGTTAGTATGCATGGACAGCTATAAGATCCAAATGGTGAATCTCGAAGCCTCTCCAGACTGAATTGGGCACATCTTAACCTTCACGTGGTCCCCCTGACAGCGCCCATAAGGATTGTATTACCTGTATAGGCCAAGTACAATTCTTTTAGACGTTGCAAATAAGATCTAGGCCCGAACGGAGTTACCAGTACCGTTTAAAAAAGTATATCTTGCATGAAGATATGAAACTGGGAGTATTCATGGTCCGTTGATCATGCTTTACGAAAGCCATACCAAATGGGCGGCCCGACATTGGCTAACTTGGTACTACGGGAATGAGGAGCCCCAAATAGAGCTGCATTTAGTAGCAATATTTGCCTCATCATTGGGAAGGCCCCCTTGTGGGAGCATCGTAGTGGTTGTGGTAGCCCATATGCGGGCAGAGAGAGATTGTCTGAGTCTGCATGACTTAGGCGAACATTCTTCTCTAAACAGAGTAGTTTGTTCTTTTGTCAAAATTGCATACTGCGTCCGTGAATTTGAAGGATGGTCGCTTATTATTGTATGCTTAGAGGATTGGCTCTCGGCGTGGAGTTGCGCTAAATCAACCGGGTGCCGTGACCCACAGATCGGAAGAGAGTTTAGATAGGTCTCGCTTCGACCAGTAAGTCCAATGTCAAGCATGCACTGACATAAACTGGTACTCTTGAAACAGAATATAATATATTCTGCCTCTTGAGGGCGTTGATTGTCGCTTGTCTACTAATCCGTGCATTAGAGTGCCGTGAGATTAAGCTATAATGGCAGGAGCTCACGTAAAACCATAAGACATTTCTGTAGTAAATTATTACAAAAAAATTTGAATTTTTAAGCCAAGAGCTCAATTAACTGCTATCATACAGAAGTTTTCAAAGCTCGCATTATGAATTATAAAAATTGCCTGAGTTCACCAGGTTGAGGTTCTTAAAGTTCTACTGACGTCAAGGTTGGAAAAGTTAGCACTGTGTTTTCCGCTTTATGTTGGCGCGCTGGTCGTGCTCAAAAAAATATTGAAAAATAATATACATATGACTTGTTTTCAAAAACAATGTGTGAATTATTTAAACGAAAATATATTTCCATAAAAAATGTAGCATAATGCCTAATTTATTGAATGTTCTCTTTCTTATATCCAAGAGAGCTTAACATTTCGGGAATTTTACGTACTATATAGCATTTCTGGTGCCAAATGCCTAAATTTAGTGAATATTCCATTCATTTGGGGAAAATAAACTAATTTTCCCTTTACATCAGAGAAAATGACATTTATTTTTAGGGAAAAACGTGTCTTAAATTTAGGGAATAGTCGTATTATTTTTTACAGTGTAGTTAGTATCACTGATACTGCACATTTTTTGTCACAATTTTTCGGTTGTTTTTGATATTATAATACAGTCTCATATTAAATTTCTAATTTTGATATTTTTTTTTTTTTTTTATAAATAAATTATGAACGTCTTGTTAATATCACTGATACCAAAGTAAACCAAATTTCCTATGTTTATACCATTTAATTTTTGGATATGTCTATTTTGGAGCCTGTTATCATTTAAACTATAATAGGTATACCATAGCTGTGTTCTTTTGTGTTGCTTGTTCTAGAATTCCCATATACTGGAGAGAACAAATTGTTTCTGTCTATTTGTACTGTTCACTTCATTTATAAATCTTCTATGAAAATGTGTTCTTTTGTGTATCATTTATTCTGCCCTGTTCTACGGACACAAAAGAACACAGCTCATATTTCTACCCCCTCCTCTATATATAAAATGCGCTTATGGATGTATAGCATAATATGAAGAAAGGAGAGACTCAAATTTATCTGAAATATGTTTAACTAAATATTTCGTAAACAATTAGTATTAAACTATATATTTTTCTTCAATCAAGATCTTCGAGAAAGAAAACATTCCAGTTTTGTGAATTGAGTAAAACCATAGGTATACCCCAGCAAAAGATATAGTATGTAACAAAGATAAGATAAACGGAATCCGATTCACCTAATACTTAATACATTCATCAATTCGAATACCGATAACTATTTTACTATCTCTATAATCAAATTATAAAAACATTCACGAATAAAAACCACATTCTACCTGTACACCTGATATAATTTCATCCATGAATCTCACACGTTCATCAGTCCTTATTGCAGTTTGAAGACGAAATTTTGATGAAAGTTTTCCAGTATAGGCTGTAAAAAAAAAATAAGCAACAACACAATTCAATATACGAACAATTTTCAAATTATTAATAATGAATAATAGTAATAATAATAGTAGTAGACCTACACTGAATTGGGACGACAATGAAAACAACAACTATTCCAACGATTCCAGCCCATTGAACCTCTCGCCACAGTAATATTCCCACAATGATAGCAAGTAACGGTGCTGTCCACATTGAATGTATGAAAATGCATACAATATCAAAACGGCTAACATCGTTCGACAATAAATTGACGATTTTTCCAGGTGCTGTATTTCCCACGGCCATTCTTGATAACCGCAATGATTTTCTGTAAATTACACTACAGACCGCTACACGTAGTTTCATGCCATTATGAAAGGCGCCCATTGTAAAGTGATTGAACGTCAGGGAGCTTATTGTTGTGAGAATAATTATTCCAGCACCATAATACAATGCATCAGTGGGTTCCGTATCTTTTGGAATGTCTACTCTAAATGCAAAAAACGTCCCGTCAGTTTCTGTTATCCTTCTTCATTATTTTTGCTTACATATACATATGTATGTCCCAATGTTTAGTTACCATAAGAAACTTATTTTTTATTTTATATTTTGGGTTAAATTAAATTATAGTTGGTTGAAAATTCAATCCATGAACAAACAAAGAACTTTCCAAATATATTTGGAAATGTAGTTGAGCATTTTTCTTTTTTTTAAACTAACATATTTCGAAGTTGATTTTTTGGACAAACATATTATTCTAACCAACATAAGACATCTTTTTAAGAATCTAGAATCGATCTGATGAGCTAGTGTTACTGTACAAAATATATCCTGAGAGCGAAATATCAGAGATGTTCAACTTACTTCTCCATGGGTCAAATTGAACAAGTTTGTGTGGCACATTGAGCATCCCAGCGGGAAATATGTCAAGTGCTTCCTTCCACAGCATGGCCAGAAAATATCTTTTTCAAAATGCTCACATAATATGAGTAGATATGACTCATATCCATCTGAAAGCACAGAAGAATTCTCATTCTTGAGTAGTGTTTTTTTTGTTTTTTTTTTTTAGCACCGTTCTCTTGCCATTCCATTATAAACCTGAATCAAACGAAGCGCATTCAGAAAACAAACAAAAAACTGAAATTTTGAATAAAGTTTTCTGTTGATTCCCTCTGCATATTATATAAGCGCTACAAGAATGCTTCCCTGTCACCCTGCTTAAGACCTGAAACACAATTGGAGCTTTTCAGCCAGCTTGAGATTTGTTGACAATGTAAATTAATGTAGAAGAACACAACAGTGGCGGATCTGGGGGGGGGGGGGGGGGGTCATGACCCCCCTAAATTTGAAGAAAAAATATTTAATTAATTGAGTTATTTGAAAAAATATATTTTTTATTTTCTACTTTTTTTATTTATATAGTTCAACTTAAAAAAAAATTTTATTCCAAAACTTAAAAAAATAAAAATTTATTTCAATGAATGCTATTGTATACATGTGATGTATGTGTATAGGTTTTTCTAGGAATTTGGGTTTCGGACCTCAGCTTTGGGTGATCCAAGAGAAACACTTCCCAAGCCACGAAACAGACTCCCTCACTACCACATCAGAGCCCTAACTTAACTTAGTCCTAACTCCTGTTATATTTCGGGGCTTACCTTAGCCGAAGGCAATCACTCTACGCCGTTTCAGGAAGCTATGATTAAGACAACTCGCACACTTTTATTTTATTTATATATATATTTTTTTACTTTTGCTTTGTTCACAATCTTCCTCTTATGGTTATTTTCACAAAACGTTTATTTTTTTTTTCTTGTCGAAACTTCTATTTTCTTTACCTGTTTACAATTAGTGTTCAGCCTACCGCGGCGGACGATGGTTGAAATGAAATTTGATATTTTCATAAATATCAAACCATCGTCTTGCTATCGTGCATACATTGTTGCACCCACAATGTATGCCGCTCGCGACAATTTGCTGAAAGGAGGCTTTTTGGTGAAGACTTGATCGTTTAAATCTTCACCGAGTAAATTTTATGCGCCCGATATGTATGTAGGTATATATGTACATACATATCGTATTTTTATTTTCGACAAATCTTACTGAAGGTAAGATTTGTCGTGGGACATTTTTCTATTGAAACGACTTGGGTTGAAATTTAAAACTTTTATTTGTCCCAAGTCGTTCTATGGGAATACTTTTTGTTTTTAACTGAGGAATTTGAATCAATTGCTGATGGCAATTTCTTCGCTTTAAACAGAGATAAGCCCCTTTTCAGGTAATTTTGGCATGTAACACTCCTAAAATTCTAAAATATTTGCAGCGTTCTTATGTAAAACCACTGACATTTAAAATATGAACTGACTACGTCCATAGAAATACACTGCAGAAAGTGGGCTCATTTCTATATAGCGTTCTCTTTCGGTCTAAGCACCAACTACTAATTCGCACGTCACATAGAAATGTGACCTAACTCAAAATTTGTCGATTTTGAGTTAATTAAACCATGAAATTGGCATATTTCTATCTGATTGTTTTTGCCGCTAGATAGCGATAGTGTCACTTTTCTGTTACTTAAGAACAGAGATATTCTTCATAGAACAGTGTGTCAGTGTCACTTTTTGAGTTGTGACGATCTTCATAACAAACGTAAATATGTTTTCGACATTTTAACAGTATTATTTTAAATTGTGTCACTTTTCCACAAAACAGCATTTATTTCTTACAAATTTTATTATGAGTTATGACATTTTTCCACAAAGTTCAAAGTACGGAATTTAATTCTTAAAAATCGTATTTTGAGTTGTGCCACTTTTCGCAACAAAGAAAAGCGACACAACTTAAGAGGATGCGGGATTAACAGCTAACCTCTCCAATTGCGGTAACAAAAACTTAAAATTTCTTTTATATAAGTCTTCAGAAATAAATTTACTAACAAATTTAAGAGTTCAGACTATTTTTAGCAAACAATTACTACGTTAAGCTAGAATTAATTCTATGTCCAGCTTTTCGTTTTTTCGCTCTCCTGAAAAGTTGCATTTTTTGAGTTGGGTCACTTTTCTATGTAACGTGCGAACTGAGAAAGGGCTGTAAACAATAAATAAATAAGTGGGTTTGTCGAAATAAATGTTTTTAAATTAATTATTTGGGTTAATAGAAATTCGAGAGGTTTCACTTTTCAACTTTCCGCCAATGGATTTTTCAATGTTGGCACTGACGTATGAACTATTTTTGACACAAAAAATTGTACCCGCATGAAATAGCATATCGAGCAGTCAAAAGTTTGGCTTGAATGACTCCTACAGTTTGCACCCTATTCTATTAAAAAAATTATTTTTTGGAAAAAAAAAGTATACTAAAAAATGACACATCATCCACACCGCTTAATACGGATTTCCTAGTTCCAAGTACTGCCGTACTACGGTGGCTATGCGAACCGATTTACGGCGTTGGATGTTTTTTTTTTCTCGATTTAATTTGTAAGATGACCCCCCCTAATTTCAATGCTAGATCCTCGCCTGGAACACAGTTGGATCTTTAGGACATTATAAGTGACAACAACTTCCTTACATCATATAATGACTTCAAAGAACTTTCCTCTACAATTTATGATGTGTATGTTCACAGCATGCGTACGAAATTATTTAGTGACCCACGCATCTTTTTTAAGTTTATTAATATGAAGAAAAGAACGGACAACTACCCCAATACCATGAGGTACAAGGATTCTGCTAGTGATGATTCGTCTAAGATTTGCGATATGTTTGCTCCTTTTTTGACAATGTTTTTGCCTCGTCAAATTTTCAGCCTTAAAATAGCAACTTCAGTCATCGTAACGGTTCATTCACTATCCCTTTAATTTCAGAAGAGGATATACTCGATCATATTAATTGGCTTCCAAATGACTTCACAACTGGTCCTGATGGGATCCCTCCTGCCTTCTTTAAGTCATGCTGCCTTACAGTGGTAGCTCCGCTGAGAATTATTTTCCAAAAATCGCTCGATAGTGGTTGTTTCCCCCAGCTATGGAAAAACTCTTTTATCATACATATCCACAAAAAAGGTAGTAAAAATGAAATTTCTAACTGTAGGCCTATTGAAAAATTATCTTGCATGCCCAAATTATTCGAATCTATCATTTACTGTCAACTATCAACTTCCTGTAAGAATTTGCTCTCTTCAAACCAACATGGGTTTATTTTGGGCAGTTCTATAACTACTAACTTGCTGGAATTTGTCTCAGATACCATTGGCGGATTGGAAAAAGGCTATTAGACAGATTGTATTTATACAGACTTTAGTAAAGCGTTCGATAAGTTATCTCACTCCGTGATACTCCTTAAAATGGAAGAGTATGGGTTTCCCTCAACATTTCTAAAATGGACAGAGTCTTATTTAGATAACAAAACATACCAAATCTTATTTCGCCATTCCTTCTCTAGAGTCTTGAAGGCTTCGTCTGGCGTACCTCAAGGGAGTCATTTGGGCCCGTTCTTCTTTATTCTGTCTATTACGACATTGTCTCTGTTGTGAGGTACTGTAAGGTCTTGATTTATGCTGACGCTCAGATTGAATCTGTTCACGATTGTTAACAGCTACAAAAAATATTAAAATGGAGAAAAAACTCATAGAGTTAATAAAAGAAAAGGTGTTCCTTGTGGGATATAAAAAATAAGGTTTACTGTTTTACCCACCTGAAGAAAACAGTTTTGGGTGAAATAGGGAAACTATTAGGGATAAGTGGTAAGTTTTTTACACAAGATTTGTGAATATATCCTTAAATAATTGTAAATTAAAGTATTTCAGCGGAGAAAGCAAAAAAAAGAGATTCAAGAGCCTGCGGGATTACTACAGGATAGAAAAAATAAATTAAAACGCCAGTCTAGAAGTGCGGGCGGGGATATCGACCAAACATGGAAATTTTTTCATCAGTTGTCTTTCCTGAATGACAGTTTGGAGCCCAGAAAGTAAATTCTCAAATTTTTAATTAATATTTGAATATATAATTTATACAATATCTTTGACAGCACTTGTACGGTACAAGAAAATGTAGGAGAGGAAAATTCTGGGTCAACTGCAGCAGAAATTGTGCCGGATGAGAACCACTTCGACTGCTCTGATAGAGACATAGTGGATACTATGTTCACGTTTAGCCCTGACCTTGGAAATTCTAAATCGCTCCCCGCCGTCAACTCTCTCAAGGAGTTTGAAAAGGAGAAAGACACTAAGTGTGCAGCAGCAAGCTACGCTATCGAAAGCAGAGAAGCAATTCAAGGAAGTGGTTAGTCAGCTCATTCAAAGAAGCGATGAAGCCTCCCACAGCTGTTCGAGCATTCTTCGAATCTCTTATATGCCAAATTGAAGGAGCAAATTTGAACCATAGAGTTTGACTAAATTTGCAGGAGAAATTATTTAATATAACTATAAATACAAATAGAGAAAATGCCTATAGATACTTTAAATAGTTAGTTTCTGAGCTCGATAATTAAGCACAATGGAGAACAATCTTACTACAAGATATTCAAATTTAATATATCAGATCAAAAGCAATATATATTTCTGAGTATATTTCTTTTTGAATGACTCAAATCCGTCAAAAAATGACAAAGTTATTGAAGTTTAAAAAAACGGAAATTAAAAACGGCGAATCTGGTGATGACGTCACGGTACACAACACGCACGATGCCAGTTTGCACAATATAATATTTATAAGACGATATTTTATTAAATAAATACAAAACAAATCCAATCCCGTGCGCTTACTATCACGGCGGCGCAGCAACTACACTCGCGCTGCGTTAGACCGCGAATTGTATTGTGTATAGTGACGTCATCATGCTAGAGCGCGTTTTTGAGAATGCGGCGCTAAAATAGCTATAACTTCGTCATTTTTTATCCGATTTCAATAATTCTTTCACTGAATTAATTGTTTATTTTGTGATTATGATTCTGCATAATTAACTAAAATAGTCATTGTTCTCCATTGAGCAATTTAGCTTAATTATGCAATCGGGTCCAGAAATTAAGTATTTCAGTCATGACCTATGTGATTCGCTCAATATATACTTATATTTATTCAAATTACTGTCATATTTAATAGTCAATAAAACTATTTAGGTACATTTTATTTAGTTTTTTTATTCAATAAAAAAATAACAATTTTTCAGCGCGTCTCTTTCGCAGTAAGCATTTCTTGAAACGTTATGACCTGTAGCCTGCCTGAATGATGATAATGGGCGAGTTTCCTGTCCCCACAACCCCCCAACAATTCCATTGTTAGTGTACTGATCTGAATATTCAGCGGGGCAATATTCAGTGTCATTCAGTTTACAAATATTATGGAGCAAAATAACTGTTTTAATAATTTTATCAACATTTCGTGGGTGGCAGTGTATCATAGTAAGCAGTTATCGCCATCTGCATACCAAAACTCCAAAAGCGATTTCAATGTATCTTCTAGTTTTAGACAACTTCTTAAATTTCTCCCCGGGTAAGGGCGCAATAAATTATTCCTTAATGGAAAAGCGCTATTCGCAACAAAATAATAAGGGAAGGTAATATTTGAGTTTGGCAGTTGTTCAGCTCTTTGAAGGGGAAGGTTGGCATCTAAAATACGTTTACCGAACTTACTATTTGAGAAAACCCCGTCCTCATTTTGACTACCGTAAGGTCATATATCTAGAAAAGTGAAACCCAAATTTTATATCGCACGCTGCAATGAGTATGATGCTGTGATGTCCCTTATAATTAAAAGTATTCCGATCCCGCATTCGGTGGGTATTTTATATTGACGTGTTAGCCGTCAATAACTCCAACACAATTTGACATACTAGAAACACGTCGAAAATCGTCAGCTATGCGCCTCCATTCTGTTTCATTCTGGAATGATAAATAAATAATTGAGAGTTCCTCCCATAGAATATCGCAAGTTTCAAACACAATCTTGCGAACCATGCTCACACCCATTTTAAACGTCCATGATAGCACTTATATTGGAGCTCCATGTGCTAGATAACTAAGATAATAACAATCAAAAATTAAATCCATAAAAAGTAGTACATGCATTTTATTATTGCAACTCACATGAGCGTCAATGCAAGCCTGCAGTCTGGATTATAATAGGTTCCCTTTTAAAGCACTTACTCAGTTTCCCTTTGTAAGCTCTAATTAAAGGTTAAACAAGGGGACTGCCATGCCGACAGCTTTGAAAAATTGGGATGTATCTCTGTGTTTAATAACGAAAAATGTTTTCGTGAAGAATCCATGTACATCACGTTCCTTTTTGTCGAATATTTCTCTTATCCAAATAGATCTTCTTTTGCTACTCTCCAATATTATTTTTACATATCTATAACTGGTACACCTCGAAAACTCTCCAAGAAAGCGTGAATTTATCGTAATTTTTAAAAATGTCTTTCTTTAATGTCACTCACGAATAAAAATTTTCGCCATAAAAAAGTTAAAGCTGTAAATGTCAAAAACGTCAGTTGTGTTCAATTCGGCTTTTCAAGTCGACTTTAGCATAAAGCTGGCGATAAAGCTGACTGAAATGCTCCAATTGTGTTTCAGGCCTGATGACTGCTTGTGGCTGGCTCTGCTGATGTGACGCATTAGGAGAGCCGTAACCCCCGGAATAAACAAGCCATGAACAAAGTCGAAAAAAGAGAGCAGGGGCCGGTGAGCAGGCGACATCCACTCCATCCACAGTCTTCTTGCCTTGTTTTACTGCAGGAGTTTTTCATATAAAAGTTGCTTGTATTTTGTTCAAACGCTATAATTTCCATAAATTTGCTCTACATACAATTTTTTTTAACTATTAGAAAGAAAACGCATTCGGCTGCAATTTGTTTTAACTTGGGCTTTAGGACCTGTTTAAGATGAAATTTTAGTTTTTCCTCCATGACGAGTATACAAAAAGCAGTGAGAGTGAGCTCTTACTGCATGTTGTACCCGGCACGTAAAGGCCTTTTAATGTGTCGGTGCCTTCGGTGACTTCCCCTGGTAGCCCAATCCTCATGAGCGCACTGATGAGCTCATGATGATTGGTTGGATGAATGTAATGCTGAATTTTGTTCTACCA
This sequence comes from Dioctria rufipes, assembly GCA_963924295.1. Taxonomy (NCBI): domain Eukaryota; kingdom Metazoa; phylum Arthropoda; class Insecta; order Diptera; family Asilidae; genus Dioctria; species Dioctria rufipes. The sequence continues at coordinate 69,656,564 of OZ002741.1, forward strand.
CCAGGACTAAACTCACTTATATACTTCGCATTCATATGATGAGCAATTCAATGATTTTCCTTGTGAATAAATCAAATCCCTCATCGCTGAGCGTAATCATGAATCTCATTGGTGAATAAACCAAATACCTCATCGCGGTACGTAATCATGATTATCAGGGATATAGTTTTTAAATTCAGAAAATAACAGATTTTGAATTATAACGCATTTCATATGTCCACATACCTGCACGAAAGTACAACTATGCTGTTATATTTGCGTGCAGGGATATGACATGCAATCGCAAACATAACGAAATATTATTATTGCAATGCGGCTAATATATATGCCCATTACAAATATCAGCAATATTTTGGTTATTTTTTAACTTTTTTTTTTTCTAAATATTAAATATTAATATGAAAAACCACTTAACAATGTTTAAAAATACTTAAACTTAACTGGAACTGGACGATTTCATTTACAATTCGCTTAAAATTATATTTCACCTTCGCTTCTCACAAAGGAATGAAGAACAAAGATAAAATTCAGTCCGCACTTCGAAGGCACATAGCATAAGCCAAAGGAAATTTTTAGCGCAGCACCATTTATCTCGTTTTCACTCGTACATTAAATGCACTAGACCTACATATCAGTAGTCATACCAATTATTGATGAGCCGATAGATGAGTTGCCGAAGAACCTCATCGAGGCATTCAGTAACAAAGTTAGTTGTCGTACGACCACACAATGTACACTCACATTGTCGTACTTGACAAAAAGGTTGTGTTAGTGAACATGAGAGCCCCCGCCCGCACCGATACTAAAATTTTGTAAACTGATGAGCGTTATCTACCGGGGTCATGGCTTATTATATTACGGCAGAGCTCGTCCTGCTTGACGTTACTGCGGCTGTGGTTGGGTTTGATTCTACCACGAAGATGAAGTAAATGGCTGTGTGAGCTGAGTAGAAAAGAAATTCTTCCCAATTCACCATATATATATAGTTTGTGCGAGTGGGATCTGTGTTACCTGTGCAAAGAATATAGAACGTAAAAAAAAGCTTAAAGCACAGATAATATTTTCTCATACTTAAACCAGTATAGCGGTGGATAGGCTAAAAATTTGATTTTTCCATTCACTGGTATTCCCCATTTAGAATATTATTGTCTACTTTAGCTTTAGCATTAAGAATTTCAAAGTTTTCTAGGATATTTAATATATTTTTAATGTGTAGAATGTTTAAATTATCTATACTAAAACTGTGTCCATTTTCTGTTAAATGTCTTACCACGGTTGAATACGTTTTTTGATTCTTACATGTAGGAATATGTTCTTGAAACCTAGTACTGAAATTCCTCCCAGTTTGTCCAATATAAAAAATCACAATTATTACATTTTATCTCATATACGCCTGATTGATTGGTCTTTTCTTTCGTATTCATTAATTTGTTTTTCACAACATTCTTATTATATACTTCCCTCTTCTGGTTTATAATTTTGACTAGTTCATAAGAAATTTTGCCTATGACTGGTAACTTGTAGTGTGAAAATAGTAAAGACTTGAAAATTATGTACGTCTATTATATTTATTCTCTTGTAAAATCCTTCTTATGGCCAGTTTTACAGTTTGGTTTAAACCGTGCCAACCCTCGGTTTAAACTCATGATAATAGTATTTGAAATGTATGACATTTTATTTTGACAGTAGCATTGTTTGTTTGTATCAGGAAAATAATTTTATCATGGACTCAGATTTAGATATTTTTAACGATGAAGAAGCATTTTTGAGTAAAACTCAAAACTCTGTCGACGACCTAGAGTAATTAAAAATCGGCCAAATCATTTTAATTAGTCGGACAACCTTTATTTTTATGCTAGATTCAGTTTAAATAAAGAACTTTATCACTTTGTCTTCGAATCTATATTTGTCCGTTTTCTTCCACTTTACTATATGCCTTTTTTTATGTACTAGGGAAAGCAATAGCTCAACTTCACTTCTAATTTACAGCCCTTTTGGGTGGTGGCATATTTAAAATTAGTCAATATAACTTCATATTTTTTCTTTTTTTTTTCTTTCTGGTCTGTTTATTTTTTCCAATTGACAGATTGATTGATAGAAAAATTGCTTCACAATGGCGGCGATAACTAATTTAATTCACAATTTAATCAGTACTACCAACATTACTAAAAGAATGCACTGTGAAACCCGATTTGGTTTAAACTACGTTTAAATCTGGAGGAAGGCTTAAACTCGACTGTGAAACTTGCCATTAAAGTCTAAAATCACATTTCATAGTCATAGTCAGAGACGTTCTTGCGCATTTAAATAAATTGTCCTTATTGTGTAGCCCTAACTTCCCCGTTAGTGTTTATGGTGGGGTAGATTTAACACTCAGGCTTTTTATTTTAGCTTTGATTTCACAATTGTCTTGATTTTGTCTTCTTTTAATACATTATTTGATTGAAAAACTTTTATGTTAGATATGTCTTTGTTAGTTTACAGCTTCGCGCGCAACACTAAGCTGTTTCCGTGGCGGTTGTCGATTGTTTGTTGATTAGGAGGTTGAGACGGGAAAATTGGGATCGGTATGGTTAAGGAGGATGAGGAGCTCTGGAGCTTGGACTAGATATCCTTGTGGGGTCTTTCTTCTCTAGGTAGTTCCTATGTGGGGCATCCTGCTATGATGACGGTGGCTGTTGTTCCGGAAGTCTATCCTCGATGATGAGTACCTTTGCTGCAAAGAAGGTAAATCTTTCGCCAGTATAGCAAATACCCCTACTCTCAGGGTCAACAAGTTGAAGAGGTGAGATGTACCTGAATTCTGCAGGTGGAGTGTGTACAGGCAGGTTGAAAATGAGGTGGTTTGGATGATGAGGAAGTTTTTCCATCTGATGTTGGGCTTGTAAGACAAGGTATTCGTCGATAGGTAGGATTTTTGCTGCCTCGTACAGTTTTTTGTTGGGGTAGTACTTATTTTCTGCCCTTCTGCGAAGGCCGGTGCATGAACGGAGTACTTTCCTCTCCCGATTTCCGAGGTTTTTCATGTAAGTTGGCGAGATCGTGTGTCATATTGGGAAACAGTATGTGATGGTTGGTCGAATTAGTTGCTTATAAATCAGGAGCTTGGTCGGGACGGACAGCCCATTTGGGATGTTGAGTAGTGGGCTCAGAAGGCTATAGGCAGCTTTTGCTTTCCTCAAAGCATATTGCACGTGAGGATTAAACTTGTGCAGGTTAGAGAAAGATATACCTAGGTATTTGGTTGTTGTGGAGGGTGTTTTTTTGGTTATTGACTTCAATGTGAATATTATTAGCTAAGGTGGCTACGAGTCGTCTGCATAAAGCAGTGAGGTGGAATTGTGATCATTTGGCGGTTGATCTGACGTACAGAAGTTGAAAAGAGTCGGGCCGAGTACTGAGCCCTGAGGGACTCCCGCTTCTAGGGATAGGGTAGCTGAGTTGCAGTTCTCAAGTTTTAGTGCGAATTTCCTTGAGGACAGAAAGCTGTGGATAATTTTTGTTAGATATGGTGGGCAGTGTAGTTCTAACAATTTGCAGATGAGTCCGTTTTTCCAGACAGAGTCGAAGGCTTTCTCGACATCTAGCAAACAGACTACTGTGCACTCACCCCAGTTGAGAGCTGAAATTGTGTCAGTGTGGAATTTGAGTAACGCATGTGAAGTTGAGTGTTGGGCTTTGAAGCCGAACTGGGATTCTTAATGGATGCACACATCATCGCATGTGTTCACGATTTGTTGGCGTAGGAATTTTTCGTATAACTTTCCGAAGTTGGAAAGAAGAGATATAGGTCTGAATTCTTTCAAGACTTTGGAGTTGAGTTTTTTTGGTATTGGAACGATGTTCGCAGTTTTCCCTGAGTCTGGAAAGTAAGCGTTTTTCACGCAATTATTAAAGAGTATGGCCAAGAACTTGATGGCAGGCGAAGGAAGATTTCTGATAATTTTGTTTGGGATCTTATCAGGTCCTGAAGATTTCTTGCCCTTAAGTCCACTTATAAGTGCAGATAAGTGGACTGGGTTTGTGAAAGGCTATTGATCTTGGGAGCTTGAGGCAGGGTTATCAGCATGGAATGTGGTGAGATATAGGTGTTCATTTTGGTGGATGAATTCTCCTACATGTGCGTTGACATTTGTGCGGAAGTCCGGATTGTTCAGATCTGAATGATCTTTGAAAATGGATTGGAAGATTTCTGCGAATGCATTGCATTTCTCAAGAGGTAAACTGAGGGTGTCTTGGCCATTTGTAATTATTTTAGGGAATCTTAGTTTACGATTACAGACCTTATTGATATTTTCGAAAACATTAGGGGCAGGGTGGATGGATGAGAGTTTCCTTCTGAATTCCTCATCAAGAAATATCTTGGTCTGTTCATCGATGATGGTGGATAGGCAACTGATTTGGGAAAGAACCGATTGGTAGCTTTGGTTGTGGGTATTGTGGTTTCTGTGGTAAATCCTGTTTAGGATTTTCCGAAGCTTTTATCTGTATTTGTATAAATTTTGTAAGCGAGCTGGAAGATGATCATATTTGTAATTGTGGGCGTGACATTTTCTGAGAAATGTTCAATATTTTCCTGAATATATCCGTTAAGGAGTTCGATGTGATAATCGATTTTAGTGTTTGAGAGGATGCTGTGCTCGTCAGGGAGGCTTCCTGCTAAGTTTTGAGACAGTCTTGAGTGAAATTCTGGCCAGTTAATGTGTTTTAATGTTGAGATTTCTGGAGAAGCTAGATAGAGGACGTTGAGACATTTCATATGCTTCTGCTCCTGCTTATATTGTATACGGGAAGGCTGGAATTCTAACTGGAAGTGGCTTTGATTGGGGAAGTTCATGTGTGTGAATCGTATCCTACCTATACGATAGTCATCGAATGGATGATTAAAACTGGTTTGCAGCGGTTTACGACGTACGTGGAAGGCTTGATGATTGTTGCTTGAGTGAAATATTTTACAGTGGAGTAGTTTTAACAGTGGCGTGCTACGAACTTAACATATCTGCCAATATTGTCGCTACTTAAGGGCGTTAGCGCTGTGATGCTTTTTATCATAATTTTTTTATTTTTATTTTTCGTATACAAGTTTATTAATCAGGACTGTACTATAACCATTCTTAACTACACTGTCTTTAACCGAATCATTGATCATTTGTGACAGTATCATTTCAAGCTTTATTCTTGGCACAGATGGGAATAAATTTTTGACATCAAACGAAACTAGTATACTGTCAGTAGAAATGTTCATAAATTTTATTTTGAATAATGAATGTAGCGTGTAGAAACAAATTTGCATTCTCATTTATATAACTTTACTATGCTCCTTAATCGGAGGTTACCACTGAAATCATAAAAAACTACGAAAAGTTAATACGACTTTGTGTCAAATCTGTGCATATTATCATGATCAAAATTCCACATAGTTTGAGAAAAAGCATAAACTTAGGTAATGACGTGTCAAAATTAAAGATTTTGGGGTTTTATATGTATGTAATTAGCGTTAGAAAATTCTTAAATTCATGAAATTTTCAAAGTTTGGTACATAATAACGTAACAACGGTAAATCAAGTAGATAAATTTGTACTTGAGTATGGAAGACCTTGAAGTGGAAGAGGAAGTGACGGAGAGAAAACTAGTAAACAAATTTTGGTTACTAATGTATTTTGGTTTGAGAGGTGCTATTTTCAGAGACGAATAACTATCACAATTATGATATTATTTGAAAGAAAATTCAATTTGAAATACTGAAATTATTTAGTGCAATGATAAAGAAAATAAAGTCAATAATGTTAACCATGGTAACGACAAAAATTTCTTGTTTTTATATATTTTGCATACAATTTGGCGTTTTTAATTCATTTCATCACCGTCAGATGGAATGTTGTGCTTTCGGAAAGAATTCACTTGTTTTGAAAGCTCTGCGGCGGGCTGTAGTGTGCAGGCTCGGAAAGTGTATGGCGCCCTTTTCTGCATTAGGTATATGATTGTAGATTTCGCGGAATATATTAAGATTTATCATTGGTGATTTGTTTTGCTTGGGAGGCGAGAAATTATTTTGGCAGTTCTATTTATAATCTATTTGTTTATAATTGTGAATAACTATTATTTAATTATGGGACGTGTTAGTAAAATCCGGTCTAATAATATTATAGAATAAAGAAGAGAAAACTGAATATTGCTACGTATGTAAATTTGTGTATATCAAAAGGAAATAATCCTATAAGGCCGTTACACAGCAAATCGACAAATTTTGTGTAAATTTATGAATGTACTATCTAGGGTTTTAATAAAATTTTATAGGAAGGTTGGCAATATTAAAAATAGTAATTTTTTATTGCAGATCCATTTATGACCGAGATACGGTTTTTTTTTTAAATTTGAAAAATGTGGCAAATTTTGCTTAGTAAATATGTAACTTTAAAACTTTATATCTCAAAATGTACTCATCGCATCTCCATGAAATAAACTTTTTTATTTTGGGAAGTTTTGAGGTTTGCTAGAAAAATTAATCAAGGCAATTTTTATGAAAATTTGGACATTTGGACATTTATGAAATTTGGACATCCCAATATTTTTTTTTAATCCCTAATGTGTTTTAGTGAAGCTGTAGAAAGGAGAAAATGGAACTTCTTAAAGCTTGGATGGAGTTATTATTTTAAAATATACATATGTATCTAATTTAGAAAACTATGAACGAAAATTGATGAGGTGTTGTGATTTGTCAGATTATAAACAGTGTGTTCGGTAAATAAGTAGGATGAAGTATGCCATTATATTCCTTGAAGTGTCCAGATAACACTTTTCTTAAGACTCGTCTCCCTAAATTCACTGCTTCCATCTCAAATTTAAGATATCGGATCAAACATGAGCACTGATTCCAAAGAGGTCCCTTTATCCTTTATAATGATAACTAAAATGGTACATGTTACAAGTGAAATGTTTTTTTTTTTTTTTCAATTTGATACATCTAGATGAACATTAGGTGGCGCAAAAATGTATGAATTTCCAATAGTGATTTTTTTGGCTGTTTTGGACTTTCAGAAAAACTGTTTCAACATTTTGTTTCATAGCTGTTTAATTTGACAATATTTATTATTGATTCTTTTTACCATTTGAGGGAATTTATTTATAAACTTATTGCAGTGAGAGAGGTTTTAGAAAATTTAACTTTCCTATTTTTCATAAACTTTTTTAAAATGAAAATTCGGAACCGGAACTCGAATTTTTTGACTTCGCGTAAATTTTTTTGTAAGAAAAAGTGGAGCGCGTGTATATTTTTTCTACTATATCGTTATCTACAATCTAATCGGTTATCTTTCTAGGGACTCTAACTTAAGGGGGTCATGTAGCATATGATCTGTTCTTAAATTGCGATTTTCGAAGGTGAATCAGTTTTACAAATTACAAAGAATTTGTGCAGACCCATGAAAATATCGACTTTGTACCAATGACATTTTTTTTTAAATATTTTTTTTTAAAGTCCTTTTTTATTTAAGATAATCTGCGGACGAATATTTACGCGATTTAATATATATTTTAGTCAAAAGCAACTTATTTTTTAATTGAGCTTATTGCACGAAAATTATTATTTGACTACAGAATAGTAAAATACTTAACTGGAATCTAAGCCGTAAGCTTAAATATAGACATTACTATTATCAAGTTTTTATACTTTGCGAAATTATATTATCAGCTGTTTTTCATACTAATTGTTTCTATTGCTACTAGCACTACTTTAGATGTGGACATATGAGAAATCGGTGCACACTCTTATCTTTGCTTTATTGTTAAGCTTACACAAACATAATGTCACACCCTCAGACTCTTCCAATTGCATTAAGTCCGAATATGCTAATCTTGTTGAATTATGTTCTTTGAAAATGAAAAATTTTATGCGAACAAAATTGAGGAATTAGATAGAGATAAAATTGTATATAGTCTCATACATTAAAATTCAATTGGAAACTCTACCATACATAACTCAACCTGGAATTTCTGTTGGTAAATTCAAATCTATCTCACGAATGTAGTTCTTTGGTTATTTAGTTAATAAATTGGTAAAACTGACATATTCTGTACATTGCCAAAATTATTTGGTTCATTACAACTCAGAATTCTCGGAAGAATTTTATTTGATGATCGGCTTCAGTAAAATAAAATTTTCTCTAGCAATAAATGGTGCCAGACAAATTATAAGGAAAAGTGTTTGGCCAACAACACTGAGCGCCTGCTCCTCACGCAGAAACATGTTATAAGTTCCAAAAAAATTCTATGCTTTTGAGAACAGAAATGTGAGTTTTTTTTTTTTGTGGTAGCCCCCCTTAATGAATTCTGCTATAGAGCTGTTTATATACTATATACCTGAAATGTGTTCTCCACTAGAGAACTTGATCTCAACACAAGTATTGGTGCTGCTTCACTTAATTTAGCTTATCAGCCTTCCTCTTCGTTACATATTGTAAGAAGCAACCTTAACGGTCCCTCAAATGTCCTATGCGAACATATTACAAAAAAAAAAACAATTTAAGGAAAGCAAATGCAACTGGTACGACAACATTTGTAGAATATACACTGGACACTTGGGTATCAACTCATGCAAGCGAAAGTGTTTCCAATGCCTACAATTAAAAACAAATGATTTGAAATGAATTGAAAGTGTTTTTTTTTATTCATTTCAACAATAAAATAAAGGAATAAATTTTAAACTTAATATTTATAAAAAATTTTCAAAAAATTCATCAGTAAAGCCTAGTACTAAGGTCCGCGCTAAGCTAAATTTTGTATGAAAATTTAGCAAGCTAAAAGATATTGGCGAAAATTTATCCTGCATTTTAGCCAGAGTGGTACTAAGGTCAACGCGCTAAATTTGCCTGTAGGTTTTGATTAGAGATGGCACCACCAGTAAAAATATTTATTTATTTATTGTCACAGTTCTGATATTGTTTATTGACCGGATTTTTGTAGTTAACGTAGTTTTGTACGTCTTTGCTGTAAATACGGATGAATTAGATTTCTTTTCGTGGCCGTATTTTCAATATATATATATATTTTTAATATTTTCAAATAATTTTAACTACCTGTTTTTAGAAATATTATCATCGTGCGTTGTATTTCCGTAAAAAAATTGCAAAACTCTTCTTCTTCTTCTTGTTTTTAATATATCTTTTCTCTGAGTCTCCGTTGTCATAATTTAGCTGCTAAAGAACGGCCAGATATTGGAGACCCGCTAAAATTTAGCTTAGCGTGGATCTTAGTACTAGGCTTAAATAATAGCACGAAAGAAAAAAATAGCCAGGTAATACCATTGGGATGACCATACCAATTGTTAATCTTTATACATTGGTAAAGATATTACATACAATTAGCACCTTTAATAATTCTTATGAACAGAAAACTCCTCTGGATACAAAAATTTAAAGACAAAACTTTGAGAAATTTTGGCGTGTGCACTTATTTTTGATAGTAGGGTATATATATGTAAACTACTTTTACATTCTTTTCACCATCATGAAATCTTAAAACAAAACAACTCAAACTGGGATTTTCTGAAAAAATTTTGTATGCCGTGTTTTCGGAAATACATAATCCCACCTCAAAAAATGTTGACACTTTTAGTTCTTTTAGCATCCCACTACTGCACCAAATATCATCAAAACCTTAAGAAGAGTGTCCATTCCCATCAACCTTTTTTCGATTTTTCCTGGAATAAACCTAATTTATTTTTTAGTTATATAATAACACTAAAACTTTTTTTGTAAAGAGCATTTAGTGTGCAGATTTTTTAATTATAAGAATCTTTGATTGAATCCATTAATCTTCCCTTTCGATTTAACTAAAACATATTAACAGTCTCTCTCCTCTTCTAGCTTATACATAATTAAAATTCTTTATCAATTAATTTAATGTTATTAAGGCATCTAACTAATAACATACGAACACATCGATATAGAGCAATACGAAAATGAGAATGATTATAAAAATTTTATGATTTTCCTATGGTAACTTTTGGGACACGTACATATTTTTGCCAAATAATATAAAAAAAAAAAAAAACAAAAAAAAATACTTACCGGAAATATAATAAAAGTCTACCTAAAAGAATTGGCATTGTCAGTCTTAAACAGAGTTCGTTGAAAACAGCCATCAAACCCAGATATAGGAACTCTCGCCAAAATGTTGCTGCCATTGCTTTTAAAAGTGATGGCCGTCCTGGGCCTTTCAATTGGTTTTGCCATTTTCTGAAAAGGAAAAGAATGACATTATTATTAATAAAAAATAAAATCAATACTATATGAGTATGACTAGGGTAGACTGGGGTCAATTGAAACGTTTTTGAGAAAATCGCATACTGTTACTACTTTTCAACTTCGATCAGTTTGGCAATGCGCTACAATTGCAACCAGCTTACCTGGGTATAAAAGAGCAATATTGTTTTAGCTTCATATGCAGTACTCAAGTAGAGAAGAAGAATTAAAAAAAAAAACATGGCAAATGTTTCAACTGACCCCTATACCTGGGTCAATAGAAACAGTACCTGGGGTCAATTGAAACATCTGTAACTTAAAATACAATTAATTACTTATAATAATTTTATTCTTAATTCTTTGGAAATAAATCACAATATTAATAAAAAATAGCTTTTCTACTTTAAAAACGAGAAAAGAAACCTATATGTTCAAAAACAATTTAAATAAAACAAATCAATCAGATTCACAACTGTGACAAAAATAAATGGCAATACACAGGCTGTGCTTAGTGTTTTCCCAGGACTTATTGCTTTTTTGAATGGTCCATATAGCAAGATCGGTCTAATGGCTGGAGCTTATGGGAGCAATGTGGTGGGAACTACAGTAACACAATGCCATTTTATTTACAAAAGTCAAGGCAGTTATTATGGATATGTGACGAGGGGTTGCCCAGCACCAGCAATACTTTAGGACAACCGAATCATTGGTATGTTTAAAATGTGCTAAAAATAAGACAAAACCTTCGTCTTGCATCCATCCTGAAGGGTTACTAGAGCCCACTGCACCCACGGGTCCATCTGTTATGAAGTAATCCTGGAATTGGCCGCGAGGAAATACAAAGAAAGGAGGAAATACATTCCTTATAGCATTTACTGCAAAAGCCACTGTAACGAGAGTGCCCGTTCTGCTGATATTACTGAACCGACTTGTGTTGTTCCCCGGCTCGCCACAACTCTATCAGGTTTCTGGACCATCGTTATGCCAGTTTCATTGTTAAACTCCTACGTTGAGCAGCTCTCATAGACAACTCTGGGTTTCTCGCCATAAAAGCTCTGAATCAATCTTCACCAGCTAATGCATTTATTTGTCAGGGGCCTGGTTTTTTCAGGTTATATACTTTGCGCAATTCGTATTCCAATTTTTTTACCTCCTTTGTTGAAAATCTAAAGTAAATATCAGCCCATCTTATCAAGTATTTCGATAACGCCCTCTCCTGTGGCTCATTAAACACTCTGTTGTGGGGTGCATAGCCTATCGAAACAGATACTACGCTATCTTCCTTGGACTTTTCCCTTTTCTTCTTGTACCGATACAAAGACGTGAAATTCAATCCATGTTTTTCAGCTGCTGTCCTCAACGAAATGCCTTCTTTTATGGCTTCATATGCATCTTTGTACTGATCTAAGCCACACTCGCCACGATATGTCTTCTTTGCACGATTTCTTGGCATCTACAAAGTATAGATGATAATCATTTATTTCAAAAAGAGTACAAGGGTCAGTTGAAACGCGTTTCAACCGACCCCAGGGAAAACGTATCAAACGTCCCCAGCACCTCTTTTCATAAATTTCATTATGCAGCAAAAAAACTAAATGTCATAAGTGGCTAATAATCGTATCTCTCTGAACTTGAATATTAATAGTTATTGCATTCTAAACTACACTCGCGTAAGTACAATAATTTTTGATTAATACACAAAAGAATGCAAATTGAAATATTTACTTTTGGTGCCAAAAAATTAATAGCTTCATATAAAAATGCGAGTCGTACTGGGAGCGACGCCAAACACTGAATGACACGTTCCAACACGAAAACCGCTAACTTTTCTCTTTGGGGTTTTGCCGCTCTCACTAACCGTTTCCGAGTTACTCGATTTGTTTCAATCGACCCCCGTTTCAATAGATTTTTACACCCTATGGGGTTGTTTGAGAGAATTATGTAATTAAGTTTATTATTAGAAGTAATTGAAATGGTCAGTGGACTCTTGCTATACTGAAACTAAGATATATTTGGTCCAAAGTAAATCAAAAGTGAGTATGATTACAAAGTGGCATAAATAATAAATGCATAAAGTATAAGTGTGGAAAGAGTTCTTCAATAGATCGAACGAACATCAAAGAGGCTATTGATAGAAGAAGGAAAACTCCCAAAACTTGGACAGAAAAATATTATTAATGAAGTTAGAGGTTATCTAAGAAATAAAACATGATAAATGCCGGCAAAGTACCAATGCACTTAAATAGTAGTAACGGCAAATGCAGTCTTCCCTCATTGTAATTACACCGACTTCAACCAAAATAAGAACCAAACTGTTATCGGTAAAAATCATAGAAGGACGAAGATCTTTCGCGAACATCCAAAAACTTCTCAAAAAATGATCAATATACTTTTACAGCATTCTCAAAAATGAATTATGCTAAGTAAAGCGTTTTCCAATAAGAGGTGTTATTTTAATTAGCCCGCTATTTCGGTAGATGTCACTTTTGGAGCTGTCACTTTTTGACATTTGACAAGTAGAAACTACGCCATTAATAAAAATGGAACGATTCAACAACGGATTGAAATTATTAAAATTCACTATAAAAATGGTGAAAATGTGGCAGAGACGGTTCGTAAAACTCGAACATTTTTGAGTCGTCGTGAAGCACCTTGTCGGACCGCAATACAGAAATTGGTAGAAAAATTCGAGCTGTCGGGACAAGTTAGTGATGTGAAGAATAAAACCCGTGCACTGCACGTCGCTCAAGAATAGCCGAGAATATTGCTGCTGTAGCCGAAAGTGTTGAAGAAAACCCAGGTTTGTCCATTCCTCGCAGTTCTTTGGAATTAGGCATTCCACAAACGTCATTACACCGTATTTTGCATAAAGATTTGGGTCTTAAGGCTTATAAAGTTCAGTTAACACAAGAACTTAAGCCGGCCAAACATCAACAACGTCGAGTCTTGGCTGATTGGGTCCTTGAAATGCATGAAAATGATCCGGAATTCCATCGAAAACTCATCTTGAGTGATGAGGCCCATTTCCACCTCGATGGCTTCGTCAACAAGTAAAATTGTCGCATGTGGGGCTCGGAAAACCCAAGAGTTATTGTTGAAAAGCCTCTCTATCCTCAACGTGTGACTGTTTGGTGCGGTTTATGGTCCCGCGGGGTCATTGGACCTTACTTTTTCGAAAATGAGGCTGGAGCAACAGTTACGGTGAATGGATTGCGCTATCGACAGATGATTAATGATTTTTTTATGGCCGGAATTGGATGGTATTGATCTGGATAACGTTTACTTTCAACAAGACGGCGCTACCTGCCATACAAGCAACGAAACCATTGATCATTTACGGGAAAAGTTTCCGGACCGTGTTATCTCTCGAAGAGGTGATCACAATTGGCCACCGAGATCTTGTGACTTAACACCTTGCGACTTCTTCCTTTGGACCCACGTGAAAGAGAAGGTCTACGCCAACAGCCCAGCGTCGATTCAAGACCTCAAAGATGGAATTCGTGAGGCTATCGAGGACATAGGGCAGCCACTTTGCGATTTGGTTATGGAAAATTTCATGAAAAGGATATGGTCCTGTAGGCGTGGTCGTGGTGGTTATTTGGATGATGTTATTTTCCATTACTAACGGCATACCTTCCTCTTTATAATGAAATAAAGATCCGATCATTTAGCTCAAAAAATGACATTTTTCTTTGAATATCAAAATAACACCTCTTATTGGAAAGCCCTTAGTATATGAACTACATTCCGCAATTCAAGCATACAATCAGCCAGTCCAGTTTACATTAATTAATGACCAGCCTTAAAAATAAAAAGTGCTTAAAATCGATGACATTCCCAATAACCGGATAGTTATAGTCCGCTTTTGTGTAATATGCTCTACTAAATGATACTGACGAAAGAGCCGTGATTATTAAATAGAATAGAATTACTAATCTATGCACGGTATACAGAAGACAAAATATGCTACATACCCCTTTAGATATGAAGTCATAAAAACAAAATCATAAAAAACGTACAACTATAAGGTCCAAATACTGACACAACAAGAGCACTACATATATATAGTTCATATATCAGCATGTGGCCTACCTTCTTTTATACGGTACCGTAAAACGTATCCATAAAAGTCGGCAATGATGTATAAAGTCGCTCGTACAAAACAGATAAGAAAAACAAATCTTAGAAACTGCTGAGCTTAGATAAACAGTCAAAAGAAATTTTAGAACAAATTAGCTCTTATTGGTATCACGTGACACTAAGTAAATATTACCGTCTCACCATTCTAATTACAACTTAAGTGTGTCATGAAATTTACTGAAGATGATAAACAAAAAATATTCAAGAAATATTAGGAAATTTTCAAAAGTAACGCAATTTCATGGCATCTTTTTACCCTTCATATCCTGTGAAAATTGACAAATGATAGCAAACCGTACAGGCTTTCCATTAAATATGCTTAACCAGATCTGTACTCCTATACACTACAGGACGACAATTTCCAAAAATTTAAAAATTTGTTCTAATTTTTTTAAATTTCACCGATTTTCAAAATTTAAAAATCTCAGAATGTTGCCTTCAATTCGTAACGTACCCGTTCTTGAGTCGGCTTGTATATGATTCATAATTTCATTCATTTTCACTTATTATTTTTATCACATTATGAGTCATAAAATCAGATTTATCTCTATGTGAGTAGGAAGATGTATAGAACTAATTGAATTGACGTAACTAGGTAGGAGCCGGGGGGGGGGGGGGGGGGGGGGGTTCAGTCCGCAATCTGCCAAAAAAAAAAACATTCGTTAATTCGAACAATCTTTGGCCTAATTAAATTGAATCCGTTCGAATCAGAATCGAAAAGGCTTTAAGGGAGGTTATTAATGAAATCTTAAAAAACACGAAAAGTTAATACGACTTTGTGTCAAATTTGTGCGTATTATCATGATCAAAATTCCACATAGTTTGAGAAAAAGAATAAACTTAGGTAATGACGTGTCAAAAATAAAGATTTTGGGGTTTTATATGTATGTAATTAATTCTCAAATTCATGAAATTTTCAAAGTTTGAATACATTTTGGTGGTGTTAGGGGTTTCGATTAAAGAAACCAGAATCTTGGATGATGTCTTGAGAGTATTGATTGGATGTCTTGAGATGTCTGGAGAGAATTGATTAGAGGTGTCTTGACAACGACGTCTCTGCAGAGCTCTCGGAGTGAACTTGAGTAACACGAATGTTAATGTTATAGTTTGATGAAGTTGAAACTTCCGCTCGTGTTACGGGTTAATGTTGAGGTGAAGGCGTCTTTCAATAACGGCACCTCTGATGTCGGCTTGAAGCAGTAAACGGCTAATGCCGTAAGTTACCTTGAGTCGGCGATGTCGTGTATGGACAATGTAGGGTCCCGGTTGATACGAGACCGTCAACCAGAAAAGTTGAGTCTTGACCAGCGTAAGAATCGTCTAATCAGATAGCTAGCAGTAAGAGACGTTTCAGTAAATAAACTTGAAAATTATCTTTAAAACAATATAAAGAATGATATTTTGATGGAGAACAACGAAAGTCTTCAAAAGTAGCTTCGGTCCTAGGTTGGCCCAATGACAACCCGGACGTATGGTAAGTACTGGTGTACTTGAGGATGCTCCAGGAAGTACGACGTCAACAGTTATTTCGATTGGCCGAGTCGACTACGTCTTTACGGTAGACTCTGCAGCCGCAGCTGTGTTGCCGCTTTTAGCAAATTGTCCACTGTCTTCGCAAAGGACGTTCTTCGCAGAGAGTCTGTGACTGATTATAAGACCAGCTGAAATAAAACTTTTAGGAATATTAAAACAATTTCCATGTATGTGCATAAACCAGAATCCCGATACTTTATTGCGAGATCTTTTTTTTTAAAGAAATATAATAAATTGCTACGAGCAAAGATTAACGAACTTATTTTTTTTACATTAGATCAATGACTGCTTATTTTGTTTTTTTTTATTATCTCTCACAATTTTTCAAAAAGCCTACCTAGCTAAAATCCCTTGAGTCGTCAACAAGGTATCTCAGGGTATTTAAGTGGAATTCATTTACAGCAAATACAGCGGCGTTCTATTGAATGCACAGCCCGGAACAAAAGCGTCGCCAAAACATAATAGCGTGATAATGGTACATCAAGCAGATAAATTTGTACTTGAGTATGGAAGATCTTGAAGTGGAAGAGGAAGTGGCGGAGAGAAAACTTGTAACAAAATTTTGGTTACTAATATATTTTAGTTTGAAAAGTGCTATTTTCAGAGACGAATAAAGAAAGTTCAATTTTAAAAACTGAAATTGTTTAGTGAAATGATAAAGGAAGTAAAGTCAATAATGTTAACCATGGTAACGACAAAAATTTCTTGTTTTTATATATTTTGCATACAATTTGGCGTTTTTAATTCATTTCATCACCGTCAGATGGAATGATGTGCTTTCGGAAAGCATTCACTTGTTTTGAAAGCTCTGCGGCGGACTGTAGTGTGCAGGCTCGGAAAGTGTATGGCGGAATATATTAAGTTTTATCATTGGTGATTTGTTTTGTTTGGGAGGCGAGAAATTATTTTGGCAGTTCAATTTATAATCTATTTGTTTACAATTGTGAGTAACTATTATGGGACCTGGTAGTAAAATTCGGTCCAATAATATTTTGGAATAAAGAAGAGAAATCTGAATATTGCTACCTATGTAAATTTGTGTATATGAAATATATAATCCTATAAGCAGTTACACAGAAAATCGACCAATATTGTGTATTTTTTTTTTTTATTTTGATGAAATTTTACAGGAAGGTTTGCAATATTGAAAATAACAATTTTATGTTGCGATCCATTTATGACCGAGATACGGTCTTTTGAAATTTGGAAAATGTGGGAAATTTTGCTTAACTTTATATATCCATGAAATAAACGTTATTTATTTTGGGAAATTAAAATATCTTACTTCGGGTCTCGACTGAAGTTAAGATAACACTTAAAGCCGGGTCTTGACTGGCTTAAAGAATGTTATCTCGGGTCTAGACTGAGGTAATATTACTAACATTTAATTCTAATCCCGACGGGAATAAAGAATTGTTCTAACCAATGATTAGAACAAAAGTCTTAACATTAGCTTAAAGCCGATTCATCAAGTGCCAAGTTTAGATCGGTGAGTACCAGCTACTTGTAACATCTTATTATTTATTCATATATACATTTTATTATATATATCTACATATTATATACTTTGTGTGCATATCTATCAAATATCATAATTTAACTTTATTCTATATTTATTTATATCACTTTTTTGACGATCTTATATTGTAACTTTCTGCCAATAAGTGTTTTTCAGTGTGATCAACTATTCTTGAAAATCGTACGTTATAAATCTGTGTCAACAAGTGTGTTTTCTAGGTGTGTGTGGATCTCTGACCTAATAACTTATATATATAATCTGATCTTTATATAATTAGTGGGAAAATTCTAAAAAATAAATGTGACAATTTCTTGAAAGTTAAAAGAAAGTGAATAGTGTTTGTTTAGACAAGAGAGTCGACCACTGATCTTGATCCATTTACCAGTGCATTCATTTCAGTTGCACTAAATTCAAATTTGCATGTACATTCTAACAACGGACAGTAAAATTTGAAAAAACAAAATATATAAAAATTTAAAACTTTGACAAAAGATAAAGAAAATTAAAATTATATATTAATTGCTGTCATCAAAGTAACAGAGTCACACAAATGTATAAGGAAATTGTGTGCAAAGCTCCTGAGACCATTGTTTAGATTTTATATGGATGCAGGGATTAAAAAAATATTTATGATATTCAAAGACTCGGAACCCCTACGTTATATAACCTTTTATTACAAGAACAATCAAATAGACAGAAAACCTTAATGCAATCACAATTAAAGAAAATTACATTAAACAAAAACAAAAGATAGACAAAACTTTTTCAGACTAATTAAATACAATTATACACAGTGATTATCTGATTAGTAATTTTTGTTGTACCTCAGATACATATATAAAATGATATCATCAGCTGGAGGAGATGTTTGTTGTTGGTAGTGATGCACTCCAGCTTTTGATGATTTGAGCAACCACCTTTGCATTTGCTTCACATTATTTTCCTTTCGCAAGGTTTACTACGGCCGTATGATTCAGTGCATACTATAGGCAAAATAATTTTTTAATTTTTTCATATGATGATCACTGACTGCTTGATTTTCTATTTAATTTTGTTCAACTTTTGTTGGCAAGTGAGTGAGGGGTTATTACTGAAATCTTAAAAAACAAAAAAAGTTAATACCATTTTGCATCAAAACTGTGTATATTATCTTGATCAAAATTCCACATAGTTTGAGAAAAAGCATAAACTTAGGTAATGACACATCAAAAATAAAGATTTCGGGGTTTTATATGTATGTAATTAGCTATAGAAAATTCTCGAATTATGAAACTTTCAATGTTTGATACATAATAGCGTGATTATGGTACATCAAACAGATAAATTTGTACTTGAGTATGGAAGACCTTGAAGTGGAAGAGGAAGTGACGGAGAGAAAAGTAGTAACAAAATTATGGTTACTAATATATTTTGGTTTGAAAGGTGCTATTTCCAGAGACGAATAACTATCACAATTATGATATTATTTGAATTGACTGAAATTGTTTAGTGCAATGATAAAGGAAATAAAGTCAATAATGTTAACCATGGTAACGACAAAAATTTCTTGTTTTTATATATTTTGCATACAATTTGGCGTTTTTAATTCATTTCATCACCGTCAGATGGAATGATGTGTTTTCGGAAGGTGTTGTTGTGAAAGCTCTGCGGCAGGCTGTTTATTAATGGTTTATTAGTGTAGATTTCACGGAACATATTACGTTTTATCATTGGTGATTTGTTACACAGAAAATCGGACAATTTTTCGTAATTTTGTTTTTTTATGAAATTCAGGAAGGTTGACAATATTGAAAATAGCACTTTTTTGTTGCGATCGATTTATGCCGAGATACGGTCTTTTGAAATTTGAAAAATGTGGGAAATTTTGCTTAGTAGATGTAACTTTATCATCGTATCTCCATGAAATAAACGTTATATATTTTGGGGGGCTTTGAGGCTTCCGAGAAAAATTAATCAATGTAATTTTGCTGAAAATTTGCTTCCAAGGATAATGGATTTTTCGGTTATCCTTGAATATCTCAAAATGTGCAGTCCCGATATTTTTTATTTTATTGCATGGATCTTTATCCATAATGGGTTTTAGTGAAGCTGTAGAAAGGAGAAAATGGTTGTCGGTAAAGTCAAATCTAACTCTTTAAAATATTTCTTTGGTTATCTAGTTAATAAAATAGTAAAATATTGGTGAACATTGCCAAAATTATATGAAACATTACAACTCAGAGTTCTCGGAAGAGTTTTAGGTTTCCCAAGCAATAAATGATGCCAGACAAATTACAAGGAAAAGTGTCTGATAAACAGCACAGAGCGCACACATTTCGTTCGCTCCTTCCCTGCACCTCACGCAAAACGTTTTATAAGTTCAAACAAAAAATCTATGAATAATCCGACAGCAAACCTCAAATCTCGCAATGCTTATATAATCCTATTGCTGTGCAGATGCCCGAAATGCTTTGGAATACAATGCACAGAAATACCACAGCACCATATAGCTTTACATGTACATACATATAGTGATTTGTTTCAATTTTCAAATTGCATACTTTTATGCGTTTATGTTCCACTGTGCTTTTGAGAACAGCAATCGTGACCTTTTTGTTTTTTGTGGTAGCCCCCCTTAATGTAAAAAAAAAAAAAAAAAGGATTAAAAATGTTGTATTGATATGTAGACGATATTCTATGCATCTGGACGGGAACCGAACGACAACTTGAAAATTTTGTGAGTAAAACTCTAAATAAATTAGACAAAAATATTTTATTTACTGTAGAAGTAGGCAATAATAAAATCAATTTCTTAGATCTGACGCTTAAAATAGACAATAACAAATTATGTTACAATATTTTTAGAAAACCAACATTTTCTGACACTGTAATTCCAAGTAAATCTTGTCATCCTTAGAATACAAAAATGGCATCTTTTCACTGTATGATTGACAGACTATTAAAAGTTCGTCTTAGTGTAACTGATTTTAATGAAGAATTGTCCACCATCTTGAGTATAGCTAGAAATGGTGGATATAAAGAGATTACAATTATCTGTATTCTAAAGAAAAAAACTTTCAAGCAAGTTGTCGATTCCATTTACCCTTCAGTGCGGGGTAATAGTCTAGATGCCATATACAAAAAAATTCCACATATAGAAGGTTTATCTAATAAATTCAAGACTACTTTAAAAAAACGCTAATATAATACCAGCCTTTTCCACTAGATATACTCTTAAAAATTTGCTATCCAATAATAAGATAAAACCTAAAATTGATACAATGGATAAAAGTGGAGTCTATAAGCTTAACTGCAACGATTGTCAAGCTGTTTATATAGGGAAGACAAAAAGATCTAGGACAAGATTTTCTGAACACATAAAATCTAGTAAATCCAATAACCCGAGCTCTGGCTTTGCAAAACATCTACGCGATAATAAACATTCAGCTAATTTAAACGACATGGAACTGGTGCATTGCTTAAAAGGTGGAAAAATATTAGACAAGTACGAAATCTATTAAATCAGAAAGCAACAGAAGAATGGTACTTTTCTCGTTAATGACCAAATTGATTTCAGTAACAGAAGCCCTCTGCCAGACCCTGTTTTTGTTAAAATTAGCTGTCAGAGCATCTAGTCAGCACAATCAAAATTGATAATTAGTAGTCGTTTAGCCTTGATAATGTTCTGATCGAACGAAACGCGTCGGCTTTAATTTTTTGTTTTTTTGTTTTTTTTTTTTTTAATAAAATGACAAATACATTTATAAAGTGGAACATAAGTTGCCAAGTGATTTTTTTAAATTATTTAAATTTGCTTAAAATTTATAACACCTTACATCATGTATTATCGCTTAATCCTTGGATGATATCACTTCAGTGTTGACTTTATCCTACGTACTTTGAGTGTCTCGTGAAATCATTTCATGTGTTCATAATTCAGTTCTCAAAATTTCAATTAAAATGTTTCCAAATATCACTTTTGTCACATTTACGAAACGACCATTTTAATATACTTATGTATTTAGCTTTGCTATGAGCTTTATAACAAAAAATAAAACAATATTAGAAATAGTACAACAAAAGCAATATTTTAACCAGGAACCAAAAATAACTGGTATTTTGAAAATTTTAAACAAAAAAAGCTGGGATAAATTATGATCGTAGCATTTAGTGGAATATACCAAAAGATGTCTCGTGAAACCCGTTTCGATTCCTGTAAAGCTTTTGAAAACTTCACTTTCTTAAAAGAACAAAAAGCTAAAAAAAACTAAGCTAGGAGGACTTTTAATTTTTTTCTGGTAAAAATAAAAAGCCAGCTGGACTTTAATTTTTTCTAGCCGAAAATAACAGATTTCAAAGGTGACTATTTTCTACGACCAAATATGAGAAGTCAATTTGGCTTTTTTTTTAATAACTGATTGAAAGGACTTTTAAATTTTTTATTAATGTTTTTTTTTATAAAGAATCCTGAATAGGATGCCAAAACTGCATAGTTTCTTAAGAAATATACACATATTTCAATAAAAACTGAATTTAATTAAACATAGTTCATTTTATAATTATAGTTTTACTTTTGTGACTTTAGCCGAACAAATAATATATTTTGAGAATTTTCTTCCGACAAATTGCAACATAACCTCTGCCGCGCTGTAGTGCCGACAAAATATTTGAAAAGCGATTATAGTTTCCATATTCGAATTATTTTTAATGGAAAAGAAATCTATTTTTTATACTTCCTTGAAAAAATAACCAGCTTCAAAAACCTGTTACTACCAGCTCGAAAAAATAATAAGCCTTTCCAACTTAGTTTTTTTTTAGCTTCAAACTATTATCGGTCACGAATAACAGCTTTTTTCGTAAAAAGTCATAGCTGATTCGGTACCCGATTTAAACATCATTCTCCGTGGAATACGGACTCAGTTTAGTGGAAGATCGATCTTCTCGCAAGGTGCAACCTTATAGAATTCTCTACCCCCAAGGAGATTAGAGAATCTACTTCCAATATGTAATTCAGGGACCGCCTTCTTGAATATTTTAATAGGTAGGTATATTCAAAGCCGGTATTTGGGCCGATTTTCAATTACTGAATCTGGTTATCCGTTTAAATTTTCTTTTAGTATATTTTGTAGTTAGGATTGGTGGACCTGATAGCCATGGCTGTTTTTATCATAATATCTTTAGTTTGTTATACCTTTCTTCTGGGTCTTAAATCTCCATAAAATTTCTTTTATTTATATATATCTTAAGTTGACACTCCGGCATTAGAAGTTATTTCAATCTACATGAGTATCTGCTCAACCACTTTAATTGCTTACTAATTATTTTCTTTTTTGTTGTTTTGCCAAATTATTTGCTTATAATTAAGTAACCAATGTTAATCAGTGTACCCACCGTTTTTGAACGTGGCCTTCCAGGGTCTTTCAATAAAGCATTTTTGTATTGTATTATATTATTTTATAAACATACAAATGCCACAAGAACAGGCCTAGGACTGTACATACTTCAATCTTAGTGGAGTTCCCGTCAACTGAGCTAAACGTAATCGAAAGTCGTCAGGTGAAACATGTGAAACATCAAATCAAGCGCATTCCGATATTCGAATACTCATTAATTCTCTAATATTCAGCGAATACGAATAGTCGTATTCATATTTGTTGCTTCACTAATTCCAACATTCTGCTCAGTGGACCACCCAGAAATACTTTTTCTTTCAAAGCATCAAACATTTTTTAATGTTAATTTGTTTTAAATTTTGTATTTTCTTTATAATCTGTTAATAAATAAATAGCTTTCCCTCAAAACTCGTCTAACGCGTTTATATCGTACGATTTGTAATTTCCTGGTAAACCACATAGCTACTACTATACTGAAAAAAAAAAATTATTAGTTAAAACGACAAATCACGATTAGTTGATTGCACATTAGTAATTCCTGTAAATTGATTTGGAAAAACAATTAAGTAATTAATAAAATTATAAGTGCTAATTAGTTGCAATTTCTAATTGGAATTAGTTGATTTGCCCTTAGTTGTTTTGGAAAATACTTTAGTTGTATCTTCGAATTCAATTAGTTCAGTTAATAAATATTTGATGATAAATTAATAAATCATATTTCAGAAGACATATTAGTAAAATCAACATATAAAATTATGAATTTTTTCGCAGAAACAACGAAACTGTTTGTTTATTTTTTAAGAATAAATTGATAGATTTTTTTAATATGTTGTAACATCACAATTTTCTAAATTAACGAATTACATTAGTTGATATGAATAATATAATTCGCCCATTAGTCTTACTGAGTTTATCATTTCGCTGGTAACGCATATTGCAAATAAAGAAAAAATGAATTGGACAACCATTATGCGTGGGTTTATGTGTTAATGGTTATTTTGATTTTTTCCGTCTATCGATAACTCGAGAACGCTTTGACTTAAAGAGTTAAAATTCTGTATATGGCTTTTTTGGAAAAAAAAAAAATATAATTTTAAATTTTAAATAAATCTTAAAACCCGTGGTGTTGCCATACAAAAATTACAATATTTTAAGTGTACTGGGAAAACATTTAGCGCTAATTTGCTCTTGTATTAAGAAATTACCTGCGAAATTAATTATAACCATTTTTACTGTAATTTACCATAATTTACTTCATCGTTCTAGAAACTTATGTGTAAAAACATTAATTTAAACTAATACATTTGTTGAATCGAAAAATCTGAAATTCTTTGACAAATCTTTTTTCAATATCAATTTCGCACATTTTAAAACTCAATTCATAATTGAAGGGCACTGGGGAACAATGAAGTCATATTTTTTATGAAAATCAGTTAAACATGCAGTTTTGTGGAGTATTGGAAGCAGATTCAGGTAAACAGATTAATTATATTTAGGGATAACGTATAGGGTCTATGGAAAATTATAAGAAGAAAAATCTTAATAAAAGGGAAAAACGAATTTAGTCCATACGTTTTGAGGGAATGACATAAGTCCATTTTTACTGTACTGTAATGGTTTATACGACCGAAAATTTAAACGCAGTGTCGCTTTTGGCTTTGTTTCAAGATAAGCCGATCTATCCCCAAAGGTGGTTTCGATGTCATTGAGTACTTAACCCTTCAAGAATACAGTGAATATTATTAAAAACCGTATTTTTGTTTCGCACAGCCCATTATTTTACCGT
Source organism: Dioctria rufipes (assembly GCA_963924295.1). Taxonomy (NCBI): domain Eukaryota; kingdom Metazoa; phylum Arthropoda; class Insecta; order Diptera; family Asilidae; genus Dioctria; species Dioctria rufipes. Next base: position 69,681,155 of record OZ002741.1, read on the forward strand.
GGCTCGTATTGTGTTTTCCTACGATAAGTGATTTAGTGTTAAGAACGGTAAGTGCAAAGAAAACATGGACATTAATGGGACTGATTCAAATTATGAAACCTTAAATCCTAAGTACGGCAAACGAAAATCACTAGGATGTCTAACCGAAGTAAAGAAGAAATTGCTTGCCAGTAGTTACGAAATGGGAGAGGATTGTAAGTGTAGCCGCTACCAATGTTTTGCGCATGCTGGCCTAAATGACCGAAAAAAATCATTAGGGAATTCAATTCCCTAGCTAACTACAATGAGCAAAATAAGTACCATAGTGGGCTCGTAACCATTACTCCGGTGCAACGCCGGCGAAATATCAAAAATAAAGAATAAGCTAATTTTCGGATAGCCTCGTTCCAATACCGTATTCGAATATTAAATGCGCCGGGTGACAAACAGGTATGTATGAAAGCCTTCATGGCTATTCATGGAATTACAGAGAGACGTGTAAATACGATTCGCGAAGTAATCATAATAAATTGTTCACCGCCATATGACGGGAGAGGAAAACATAGTAACTGGCTGCATAAATTGCCAGACAGCACAAAACAGACCATTCAAGCATTTATAAAGACGATCAACGGGAAAAAGTCGCATTATCCTCTAAAAGATAAGCAGAAGTTGTACTTCCCGGAAAACTTAAATATTTCAAAACTTCACGCTATATATGTATTAAGGAAAATAATAATTCAAAAATATTATATGGTACTTTCCGGCATATTTTTTCGAAAGATTTCAATATATCCTTCAGATATCCGCGTAAAGACATGTGCGACATGTTGCGACAGCAAATCGGCTGAAATACCAGTACTGCAGACGAAAATTACTGAACTTGAAGGATTAAAGAATCAAAGAGACGAACCCGAATTGGAAAAGTTATACGCAAAGAAAAACAAACGATACAAACCGAATTGACTGTATATAAAAAGGTTGGGGTGCGAAATTTTATGAAATAAAACGAAAATGCAGAATAGAATCGAGTAAGAAAAGCAACGTAGAAAGCATCGCTTTGGACTACCCGAAGAATCTTCCGACACCAAACATTAGAACGAATGACGTATACTATCATAGGCAGCTGAATTTCGTATCCTTCAACATTCATGTTCTGGCGGACAATGCCTTATATTTCTACGCATATGATGAAAGCGTTGCAAAAAAAGGAAGTGATGATGTATATTCCATGTTGTATATTTTGTGACTAACAAGCTTGCTTTAGACATACCACAGCTGGACAAATTCTGCGACTAATATTCGGGCCAAAATCAAATTTATTCGACAAATGATCGGAATTACTCGCGCCTTTCTGTAGAAAGAAATGCCCTATATCGACGAGACCGATGACAGTGAAATTGAATTTCAGCACGATCATCCAAAACTGGTCTACCACCGAGACACGTATTCAGGAGCGTTTGAAATGAAGGACATCGACGTAAAAATTTTGTTAAAAAAATTGCCGAGTACGAATGCTCCACGAACAAAATTTTGCAGGGGTAAGATTTTCCATGTTTTTTTTTTCGTAATATTAATATTTCGTATCTTCCACAAAGGTCCGGTACCTTTAATTTCAGCGAAGAAAGCAAACTTGCTGCATCTGACACAATATTTAACAAAAATCGAGTCAAGGAAGTTCTACTAGAATTTGACCCCGGCGGTCGTCGCTAGCCTTGATGTCGTTCAAGGTGACGATATCTTATCGTCGTGTTCCGACGAAGATGACTAATACGCAGTTACACAATATAGAACACTTTGCTTATTCAAATAAAGTAAAATTCCAGCATTTGAAAGTTTACAGTGTTTTTTTTTTGGGAAAATATGATTTAAGTCCAACTTACTCTAATATTTGTTTGGGAGCAATGTATTAATTCCACCACAAACGTTCGCATTAATTATCACAGGTGAACCAAAGTAGTAAATAATATTACAATTTTTTTCATAATCTGCAAACTAAGATATACAAAGAACACATTACGTATTCAGAATGACAAATATCCAATTTAATATAATTACGGGAAGAAGTTAAACTTTGATTTGCGATTTCTCAAAATTTTGTCTTGTAGGACTTAGTGTATTACTCCCCCCTTCAATTTTGACTTATACATTCGTGAAATCAACAAATCACAAAATTTTGCCTCATATAATTCACACTCAGAACTTATACTTAGTGTATATATTGGGTTTTCTAAATATTTTCTTAAGCGTCTACAGCAGGCAGAAACGCTCAGTCGAACTGATGAGTGCCTATAGATAGAGTTTTTGGCCATATGGAACGCTTTTTTTCTTCTTTTTTAAAAATATTATTAGCCTACTGCGGGCAGATAAATCATACAAAAATAATTAAATTCATAGCATTTTTATGATCAACTAATGTATTCAAATTAATGTTTCAGTTGTTTTAAATAATCCTATATTCAAAATCAACCAAAAATTTTGGGAATTGAATTTGCTGAAAGAGCAATATTAATTAGTCGATTGTTCTAATTGTTGCTTCTAAAGACTGGAATATACAAAGACTGTTTTAGGTAATATTCCTATTTTTTCGTAACTCATTATGTAAAAATTAGTTAATTCAACAACAAAAATTAGTTGAAAAAACAAACGATTCTCAAAGCTAACTAAACAAATAGTTGAATTCATAAATTTTATGACTAAACAATATTAGCTAATGCAACTAATGCCAATAAGTTTTCTTAACGAACGAATATGATTCGTAAGCTGAAAATCAACTGATATTTGTTGATGAAACAAATTCATTGGCGTAAAGCAACTAATTTTTTTTTCCAGTGTATATTCAATACAATGCTGTGAATTGAAAAAGTTGAAAACAACTGTGCTAAAGCAACAATCATCATAATAAAGGAAGTCCACTTCACATGAAGTAATTCGACCGGAAAATAACATAAAGTAATTTCTATTATTTCCTCTATAAATGAATTAAATTTATCATGTTTGTGCCAACATCTGTGGGTCAGTCTTTTGGATTATAATAAAATTGGAATGGACTTTAAATTAAATTTAACAAACTGCAATATTGACAACATTTTTTTGTTCTCTTTTGCTTCACATAAAATTAATTCCCATGACCAGTTTAATTACATTACAAGTTGCAAACTGGGTCGGACTGCTTGGATGCATTTTACTTCAGGCTGACATGTCACCACCAAACCCATAAATTTTGTGAGAAAATAGCAAATAACTAAATCCAGAAGAACCGCAATTAGGTGGGGTAGACATAAAAAAGTTAAAGTTTTTAAGATCATAAATTTAAAACCACACTCCAACCAACGTCTGTATTTATATGTATACGTCATTTACGTATTTTACTATAATTACAGCCTCCTGCGAAAGAATAAAAAATAATAAATAATCGAATGGACCAGTTATCGACAAAATCTTTAAAAGAGGTCAAATTCATTAAAGAGACGCTCTCAGTAATACATTCTAAGGTAAATTCCCTGGTCCTGAAGTATAGTGATAGTTAATTTAAAGCATTTAAAGTAATTATGATCTTGGTTACTTAGCTTCCCAAAGGTCGACTAATTTATATATCTACCCTTTTTAACAAAATAATAGTAACATTTTAGTTCAAACGAAACACTGCAAGTTTCCGATGCAAAAGCATTAGGTTGAGTCATAACACAAGTAACAGTCATGCTGCTGTATTCTGACTGGATTAGTATGGATCAGTAGTACACAGTGAATCCCTAAAATTTTACGAATTTGTACAAACTTTAATCAACGCCAACTTTGTTCCTGAAAGTTTGAACTTTTCGCGGATATGACGGTGGTTACCGCACACCCCTAAAATCGTGTGTATCCGTGTTAAAAGAAACCAAGAAAAAGATAGATTGCAACAACTTTGGGATCCGGACTAGATCCCTTGAACGTAAGCCACAACGAGACCCATTGTTCACCCTCCAGACTTATGATCAATTGCTCATAAGTCCCAACCAGATGCTTTAACAAAGTTCGAAATTGATCCCCAGCCCTCCTTACCGGCTTCTCCAGGAGGGGTGAGCCAAGGAATCTTGAACGTTTTCCTGAGAGAGGTGGACAGTGACAAATAAAATTAGTAACCATTTCGGATTCCTCTCCGCATCCTCTGCATACCGGATTGTCAACAAGACCCATCCTGTTGCACCCCTAAGAAGAGAGTGCCCAGTGAGAATTGACACTAGGGTTCTCAGGGTTGGCATATCTAGTCCCAATAGCTTTTTCGTTTCGTTTGGATTAGGAGGTCTGCTTCAAAGCTCCTTTGTAGTTCTACCTGAAGGGTCATCTAAGCAAAGGCGATAGTTTTGATAGTCGGCCCAAGCTGAGATATTGGAGGCAAGGTGTTTTGCGATCCCAATTGTGGAGGAGGAGGCCTCCTAGGTCGCACCAAGACGAGAAATTTCGTCCGCCTTTTCGTTCCAGATAATGTCGCACCCAAAGCACTAGTACCCTGTTATTCCGAGAAAGGGAGTTCAGGATGGTTTTACATTCCAATACAAGTTTGGAAGTTGTAACAGTTTTCAAACTCCTTATTATCAGTGTTTAAGTTAAGGAGATACCTTCCCGCTTCAAGCATGGCCTTGAGTTTCGCATGGAAGACCGTACAAAGCTGTCAAGGTGTATGACAATTTCCATGTAAGGACTGCTCCGTTTGGAGCCATCTTCCGATTTGGAGCCATTTGTATGTATGATAGGATTATTTAATGGTTGAAGCACTCCTATTTTGTCCATCAATCCGGATAACCCAATCCGGATAACCCACCCCTCGCCAACATGGTGCCAAGTCTTTGCCTCACTTACCCATCGCACGCTCCATATTTCTCTCGATATCTCTCTCTATTTATCTCCTGTATTAATAAAAAATACGCCTTTGTGTTCTCAGTTAGTGTACTCAGCTTGTACGAGTATTTAACTCTGACGATGGTTTTGTTACGTGGTGATAATAATAGCGACTAAAATGAGCGGGCAAGTTTGTCGAGTGCGGAAAAAGGTTACCATTATCAGAGGAGTTATTTACTTTTATGTTCAAGGATAAATGTGTTTTTTCTATTTGTAACTCAGGAGGTGTAGTACTACAAAAAAAAAAAAGCATTTTAAAACTACACACACAAAATACGTCACTGATTTTCCGGTTGGAAGTAAAATCTAAAAAATAAAAGAACGTGAGTTAAAAACTAGCTTATCTGCACAGCAATAGGTGGTTTTTACGAAGCCAGGCACAAAATTAAAAACAGCGACATTGGTATCGTAAAAATAAAAAGGAAATTCTTCTGTAAATCGCCGGCATTTCCCTGCCTCGGGAATTCTAAATTTTCGCCGAGCAGTTGGAGAATTTACACGAGAAGTTCGAAAGAAGTTTTTGGAGCTCGGCTAGAAGTCATCAGTTTCATAGTGTTCCCTTTTAACGAAGGCATTAACATTGACAGAGGAAGAAATTATAGTTGGTCCGACATATCTAAGTATTTTTCAAATTTGGACTATTCGGAAGCATGTACAGATTTTTTTAGGAAAACTTTTTGCGTTTTATTTAAAACCGTTGCTGACGGTAGACCGCTACGATATTCTGAATTATAATGTAGACCCCGCACTTCAAAAGTTTGGCCACCCATGCTATAGATGAATGCCCGTATGTAATTTCGTATGGTCACCCATCTGTACCCATTTTCGGTTGTCGAAGTGATTTTTCGCATTTATTTCTAGAACGTTTCGTCGGACAGTAAAAATGATTATAATCAATTTCATAGCATTTCATATTCTAAAGAATTTTCCAGTACAATAAAAACGTTAATTATGTAAGGTGAACATACCCTTTAAATTAAACAGATGTACCCAAAATAACCTTAATCGTCTCGATATGGAAACTTTCGTTAAGTTTAAATGTCAAATTTCCGTAAGCAAAATGCATTAAGAGTCGCTCGTTACGTACGGACACGTCTATTTATCCAATGATATTTATGAAATATTAATGAAATCGGTAAAACTCTTATTTTATTATAGAAAAAGAATGTGAAAAAAGGATGTCCCTTCTAAAAGAAAAGTTTTGGAAGGAGCTACGAAAATAAGCTTAAGCTTCTACAAGTGCTGCCGATCTTTCTTTCGATTTTTCTTCAGATTCTTCATATATTTTTTATGTACATAAAAGGTACAAAGCTTCAATTAAATCAATTTCCATTCTTTTATTTTTTATTTTTTTTTTGCTTTTACTGCATTTTAAAATTGAAAACATTAAATGTCTCCCTTACGAAATGTTACGTCTGTTTAGGCCAAAAATGTCAAATATCCATAAGTAAACCTCACTGTTTTTCAAATTCGTAAAGTTCTTTACGTCCATTATGGTTCAGCCTTATCATTATAATAAATCGTTATCACAGTATACATGCAAAAAACCAAAATTTTTGTATGACAAAACCAAGAAAGGGTTTCCCGATTTAGTCCATTTTTGAAATTTTATCAATATTTTTATGAAAACGCCGTGTATGAAATATATTATGAAAAACGAGATTTTTTATGGCAACCGTAAGAAGAAGTTTTGTCTCATTTTCGAGATTAAATTTACAATTTTTTTTTTATTTTTTCCAAGCGAGAATGAGACTCACAATTTTTTAGATTCGATCATAGATGGTTTTAAGAACTTGTTTTTTAATGATTCTAAAAAACAACCGCCTTGTCCGGGGCTTGAAACCGGGAGCTCCCGCTTTCCGGGGGACGCTTTTACCTCCGCGCAGTTTTTCTAAAAATGCTGTTTGCAAAATGTTAGCTCTCTTAGTAAACGTATTCTCGAGTTATTGAGAGGATGAACGAACGTACGAAAAGACGGGCAAACAGACGGACATGGAAAAATCAAAATAACTTTTTATAATATTGGTGGGTGTTCAATCCATTTTACTCTACCAGCATTTTGTAGTTCTATCCCTGCAAACATTTTAGCGAAGAGCTCGCTTTCTCGAAGTAATCTCGAATTTGAGCAAAAAATGAGAATTCCGAGCTTCTCCCGAGATTCCTTCGTTTCTCTGATTCTGTTACGAATGAGCGGAAAATAGAGAGCTCAGCACAACAATTCCTCTGATTTTGGAATTACAATTAAATGAGACAGCACGCGTCTATGCTTCGAATTTACTGCGAGATTCCTTCGTTTCTCTGAGTAAGATTAAATCCTGCAAACATCATGATTCGAAAACGCTTGCTAGTAAATTGTAATCTCTGGCTTAAACTTCGTGGTCGAACTCGATATCGAACGGAAAACAGACTACCAGCGTAGTAAAAGAACATGATTCTCGCCTCATCAACCCGAGATTCTCTCTCGATAGCGAATTGCTTTAGATCCTAAGACGAAGCGAAATTGATGTTAAAACGAAGCTTATGCGCACAATGTGTTTGTGTTAGTGGTGTTATATATTTCATATATATTAAGAGAAGCGAGCTATTCTCGTGATGTAAGCGATTCGCGCATGGCGAGCTTTTATGGACATTTAATTAGAAACGTGCAAATGGACATTTATTTATTTTAAGTGGAAGATAAGATCCGTGAACATTATTGTCTTGGTCACTTCATCGCATCTTTAATTATATCACTTATCCGATGAACACTAGACATTTTAGCACATGCCACTAAAGGGATAAATTATTTTTGTTTTGAACATTATCAGTAAGTGAAGATGAAGAGTCATTTGAATCTTACTCAGAGAAACAAAGGAATCTCACAGTAAATTCGAAGCATAGATGCACGTAGTCTCATTTCATTAAAATTTCAAAATAAGAGAAATGGAGAAATCTCGGGCAAAAAGCGGAATTGTCGTGCTGAGCTCTCTATTTTCCTCACAATCGTAATAGAATCAGAGAAACGAAGGAATCTCGGGAGAAGCTCGAAACTCTCATTTCTCGATCAAATTCGAAATTAGTTCGAAAAGGTGAGCTCTACGCTAAAATGATTGCAGGGAAATGACTCATCACTTAATGTTCAAAACAAAAATAATTTATCTGTTTAGTGGCATGATCTAAAATGTCTAGTGTTCATCTGATAAGTGATATAATTAAAGGTGCGATGAAGTGACCAAGACAATAATTTTCAAGGACCTTATTTTCCACTTAAAATGAATAAATGTCCATTTTCACGGTTCTAATTAAATGTCCATAAAAACTCGCTTTGCGCGAATTGCTTACGACACGAGAATAGCTCGCTTCTCTTAATATATAAGAAATATATAACACCACTAAAACAAACACATTGTGCGCATAACTTCGTTTTAACATCAATTTTGGTTCGTGTTATACCCTAGACACACAGCACGATCTAATGAATCATTAGTACTAATTATTCATTAAAATGCCGTGTGTCACATAGTATACGTCATTATGGCTCGAAAAGCAGATGATAGTGAAGTACACTAATGAAATGTTTTCTTCCTTCATTATAGCTATAATGAGGAAAAATGTGCTAGATTTAACATATAATTTAAGTATGGAGCTCCGCAGTGCATCTGCTGATTTGAAAAATAAGAAGAAGAAATGCAAAGCACACAGTAATTTGTCAAAATATTTTTTAATAAAATGGTTTTTTTCATTTCTCAATCGTTAAATGAAATAAAATAAAAATAAATACAAATTAAAATAAATAAAAACAAAGTTTATCGCGTTAATTCGATCCATATTCCTTCTTAAATGTGATAAGTTTATCAAAATTTATTTTGACAACCAATTCGCTATCGAGAGAGAGACTCGGATTGCTAGTAAATCGTTTTCGAATCATAATGTTCGCAGGGTGTATACAGGGTTTTCTAAAGAGTGTTACAAACAAACGGAACGGCAAACTTAGAATCCCTATGATTTCATCATCTAGGCTCTAGGCTAGGGTATAAAAAAGCAAAAGTAAACTTCAAACAAACTTAATAAAAAATTATAAAACAACGAAAAACTTATCAATTTATTTATGGATCCTTTTTTGCTCCATTGCCCGCCATTAAAAGTCTCATGGACTGTTGCTAATGAAAATCGATTCTTTAATTTATTATTAATATAAAGTTTAAGTCCGGAAAATGACTACTGCTTGCTGCTACAAGTAGTTGATCTGTGAGGGAAGATCATCATAAAATTTGCAAGATTTTTCATTTGACTGCATTTTTAATAGCCGAGTTCCATCCAAAATACTTCAGGTTTTGCAGATTTTATCACGCTCTTATTATACCTTAAGGATCGAAAGTCTGAAATTATAGACTTTTTTATCTGCTTTTCTTGATCCGAACAGGCAATTCTAAATAAAATTCTTTTATTCGGGTCATAAAATTTTTTTGTAGAAACCAGTTCAGATGCATTCAAGCCAATATACTTAAATATTATAATTATGCTATTACAGGAAATTTAAGTTACTTTTACATGGGTCGAGGTTATTTATGAAATTCCTTAAAATTACCTTCTCAGAATGAATTCTAAGATCTTCTGCTTTTTATTTAGTATTCATATTATTCATTTTTTGCAATATACAGCGCTGGCGACCTAATTAGCACACCCCTATGGATATGCAATATATTGCATTTTACCATAAAATGATTCACTCATCAGTTTTTAAGTGTAAAAGGTGTCGAAAGTCCGTTGCAAGATATGCCATTCGTATTGCTTAATTACGTCTTAAGTAAAAAAATTTGTAAAATAGTGTAACAGTAAAAGTGTCTGTGTTGTTTTGGCATTTTAATTAGCACACTGTTACATTTATGTTATTAACCCTTAAATTACCTTTTTTCTTCATTGGAATTAATTTTTTTTTTTTGCAGCTACTTTCTTTTTCGAACGTTATGGAGGATGTCACATTCTCAAGAAACCGAAGGTTACATATGTAAGGTAATCGAAGAAAACGATTATATTTCGCTAGAAGCCATCATCGGTCTAAATGTCAATGATTTTGGAATTTGGTCGTCAACAAAAAACAAGGAACTGAACCCTAAGTACACTAGGAAGACAGTTTTGTTTGAAGGAGGCAATATCATGGGTTGGGGCTGCTTTAGCGTTCACCAGTTATTCAAATAAAGAGCCGATTGGACGGTTTAATGTATAAAAATATATTGGCCAACCATCAGGAAGAATTCTCAGAAAATTTACCACTGTCAGCATACCGCCAATGAATGTTCCAGTAGGATAAAGCAAGATGTCACACGGTTCGCATTCTTAGGGAGTGGTTTTAGGAGCGCCAAATTTTCATAATGGACTGGCCCCCACAGAGCCCTGATATAAACTCGATCGAAAATTTGTGGGTTATCATCAAAAGACGTGTTTTAAAAATAAAACCGAAGGCAACCAGAGAATTATGGGACACCATTCATCAAGAATGTTACAAAATTAGTCCTGAAGTCTGTGCTGGCTTGGTATGCACAATAGAGTAAATATGTACTGCCACAATCACTCAGAAAGGGTACCCAACAAAATATTAGCTAAGTTCCTATCATTTAAATTACATACTATTTCCTTTTTATACCCTAGATGAAATCTATGGGGTATACTAAGTTTGTCATTCCATTTATAGCACCTAGAAATAATGATGGTAGAGCAAAATTCAATGGACACCCACGCATAAAATTAAAAGGTATTTTGATTTTTGCATGTCCGTCTGTCCGTCCATGTGTCCGTCTGTCCGTCTTCACGATAACTCGAGAGCGCGGGTACTTAGAGAGCTGAAATCTTACACATGGGCTTTTAAAAACAAAGTCAAATTAAGTTTGAAAATGGGACAAATCGGGTAACTCCTTCATAGGGTTGCCATACAAAAATTTCGTTTTTCACTACATATTTGGACAATAGCTGAGAACGCGGTAACATAGAGCGTTGAAATTTTGTACATGGTGTTTTCATAAAAATAGTAAATATAATTTCAAAAATGGACTAAATCGGGCAACCCATTCTTGGTGTTATACAAATTTATGATTTTTACGTATCCTGTGAAAACGATTAGTCCTACATGGTTTTAATGTACTGAAAAGTTCTTCAAAATATGAAATCCTATAAAATTGGTTATAATCATTTTTGCTGTCCGGCGAACCGTTCTACAAATATATTCAAAAACCACTGGGTGACCATACGAAATTACAAACGAGAATTCATCTAGGGTATCATAAGAATTGCTCTCAGACCAATTCTAGTTTTTTATTTGTTTTTAATAAAATTATCACTTTTTTCAGAGGTACTATATTTCACTTTGGTACCAATTTTGAACTATTTGACTAATTTTTGGTGTAAATTCTTAGATTTTTTTTTTTATAAATAAATTTATATTTTAAGATATATGAAGTATATATTTATCGAAATAAACCAAATACTGAATTAGAATTTCTGAAATTATGATGCTTTATTGTATTTTATGCTTATAAATAAATAAATATATATATCATTCTACGGAAGCGTAAACAACCAATTTTTTCATTGTATTAAGCATGTCCAATTCTGTGCCAAAAAAAGCGAATTTGCGGGGAGTTTTACAGCATCATTTTTTCAAAAAAAAACTGCAGCTAAACCACATAAAATTCTTGTGGATAACGTTTTTGATGTTAAAGATGCAGAACGCCAAAAATTTTTGCAGACGAAGAATTGGTAGTATTACTCTATGAAGATCTATGCCAGACGCAAAATAAACTTGCAGAATCATTAGGAGTTGATCACACAACGGTTGCCAAACGTTTAAAAGCATTAGTAATGATTTAGCACCGCAGATGGAGGGGGGTGCTATCACCACTCCTGTGGCTACTAGTAAGGGATGAAATCCTCATAAAATTAGAAAGAGAGTGATTTAAGGCAGTTGCCTACGCGGATGACATTTGCATCCTGCGGTAACTGGCAAATTTCTCTCTACTATTAGTGAAAGGCTCGCGTATGCGCTGCTCAAGCTGGATAACTGGGCCAATAATAAGTACTTGGGAAACATACTCGATTCCAAGCTAAGCTGGAAAGTTAATTTAGAAGAACGCGTGAAGAAGGCCAGTGTGGCCTTCTACACGTGAAAGAGAATATTTGGCGGAAATTGGGGATTAAAACCCAAAATGGTACGGTGGATGTATACAGCCATAGTTCGACCCATACTATGCTACGGCTTCACGGTCTGATGGACGGTACTAACGAGAAAATGTAACCTGGAGGTGCACTGGAGGTCATGCTTGACTTGCTGGACCTCTATTACAGACGTGTAGCGGCAATTAGTGCTATCATGCTTAGGGCAGGGGGTTGATGGATGGAGAGGGGTGTTGGGCACTCCAATATACTCTAGAAGATAGACTGTAGTTATTGCAGCGAAGATTCAGACTACCAAGTACCAATCTTGACTTTTTGTGAGGGTGTCAATGCAATGATGCCCACCAGGAGTAACTGAAATGGGAAAGAGTTGGTCGTAGCATCCGATCTTTCTATTTTTATGGATGGTTCCAAGACAAGTGCAGGCACAGGGGCTGGAGTGTACTCGGATATCTACAGTAGCACGAGTCTTATAGACTGCCTAACAAATGCAGTGTTTTTCAAGCAGAACTCGCAGCAATTTATCAGGTGGCAACATTGGTATCTATGTGCACAGCGCCCTCACGGTACATATGCATATATTTTGATAGCCAGGCAGCCATCAAATAGACTAGCCTTGAGGTATTAGCTACAAGGCACAAGGTGACCCTATGCTGGGTACCTGGCCATAAGGATATATCAGGCAACGAGATGGCTGATGAGCGATAGCGGTAGCTGTAGCTTTTGTGAGAATCCCAATCGGAGCAATAAAAGAGGAAATCATCAGGGGCGCCTATCAAAAGGCAAGCCTCCGGTAGGTCAATAGAGATACCTGCCGTATTTCGAGGCAATTGTGGCCTGCATATGACAGGAAAAGGACAAGGGGCTACTTAATGGCAGCAAAACAAACACGACGAATCTTGTAGGGGTCCTTACGAGTCACTATCCTATAGGTGACTATGCTAGAAGACTGAGGATAGCGGCGAACGATTTCTGGAGGAGCTATAAGGACTCGGAAGAAATCGAATCCGTCCAACACGCAAATGCCCCACTCTGATGAATAAAAGAAGGAGGCTACTGGGTAGCTACTTCTTTTTAAGTCTGGGGGAACTGCAAAATAAAGAATTTAGATATATCCTGAGTTTTCTGAGAGAAGCAGAATGGATCTAGGTAAAGAGCCTTGGAGATATCTTGAGTTCCCCAAGGGAAGCAGGATTGATCTGGGGCGGCTTGAAAAGGTTATCCAAGAGGGCCTACAGGCACAATGGACCCATTAGAGGTCTAAGTGATGCAGGCTAGTTGTATTGTGGCACCCCTCTTACCCAACTTATCCTAGTGATTCAAAAGCAAGAAAATTTAGTGCCGTAAGAATTGAAGCTGAGAGATATCGAACGATGTTTTTTCACGTGCGTACAGCTGCTCCAACAGCTGAAACGGAAAGGTTCATTGCATCATATCGTGACTGGTGATGAAAAGTGAATACAGTACGATACCCGAATAGTAGAAAATCGTGGGCTAAGCCCGGCATCAACATTCACGGATGTAACGTCGGGTGTGCTAGTGTGCGGATAGCTCGGGAGTAGTCCAGGGTTGGGTTCCTCGACGTTTATGTTACTAATAATACACTTGGGTAATTTTATATATTTTCTTTTATTCACTGTTGCTTATTCCTAACAATTCTAGTTTAGCACTATGTCTTATCTTGTTAAACTTATGTATTCTAGGTTATAGTTCATTATTATTTCACTACTAATTCTAGTTTGCTATTCACTAACGTATTTCACGGTTATTATACTACATTTAGTTCACTATTGTCACTATAATCTATAATCCATCTGATATGTTCTTTCAATTTATGCAACGTCGGGTTACTTAGGATTGCACTTTAATACTCTTCTCACACTCCGTATACCCTAGTGAGTATATAACGAGGTCGGGTGCCTTAGTAGGAGTGTAAGTGCGGATATTCGTGCTTAGACCAGTACGAAGGCGTACGCATGTCATAAGCAGAAACAGCACGGGGCGAATATCGGGTAGTTATGTGCGAATATTCTGACCTAGACCAATACGAAAATCGTACGCACGTCTTAGGCAGAAACAACACGGGGCAAATATCGGGTAGTTGTGTGCGAATATTCTGACCTAGACCAATACGAAAATCGTACGCACGTCTTAGGCAGAAACAGCACGGGGAAGGATAGGCGGTAAACTTGTGTGCGGATATTCTGGCCCAGACCAATACGAAAATCGTACGCACGTCTTTGGGCAGAAACAACACGGGGACGGGTTGACGGGGAATTTGTGTGCGAATATTCTGTCCTAGACCAATACGAAAATCGTACGCACGTCGTAGGCAGAAACAGCACGGGGAAGGATAACTGGTAGAATAGTGTGCGAATATTCTGTCCTAGGCCAATACGAAAATCGTACGCACGCCTTAGGCAGAACCAGCACGGATAGTCCGGAGGTCTTAACAGTCCGATTGCTGGGAAGCAACTGACTGATTTCTGGTGATCTGGCTCTACTTATACTTCCTCTGGTCTGGTCTGGTCTACTCGAACGGACTGGGCTGGTTGATTTTGCGTCTTCTCTGATGCTGGGCTGGAGTTGACTGGACCTTATTTCCACTGGTCTCTGGCTAGTGCTGGTACTGGAGCTCTGCTCTGGTCGAGCTCACGATCAAGACTCGGTTTTGACTTTACTACTCGAGCTCTGGCTTGCTGGAGCTCTTGGTCGAGACTTCGACTTTATCTGGTCTCCGGTAGTAGCTGGCACTGGGGCTCTGCTCTGTTCGAGCTCACGATCAAGACTGATTGCTGGCAGCGGCAGGCCCCTTTATATATGCGCGGTCAGCAGTAGTGCAGTGTGTAATAGACCTGGCGGCGCTAGCTTTGTCTATTCTCCCACTGCCGGTTGACTGGCTTCTTCGATCAGCATCTGTGTGGTACGCCGGCACAGTGGCATTGAGTGTATGATACTCTGTCATGCCCTGGCCGCGTGATCGGCTCTGGTGTTGCTGGTGTATTTTAGTATGATTTATTTCTCATGAATAGAGAAATAAATTATGTAGATAATAGGAATTTGGATAGGTTCTTGCATTATTGCATATAGATAGGGAAAATGGGATGGCAGTGTAGGTGACAGGCATGTGACTTCGTTACACGGAAAAGCCAAGTATCAATAGCTCCAGGCTCATGCTCTGTATTTGATGGGATTAACAAGGTGTAGCGTATTATGAGCTGCTCAAACCTAAATAAACCATCACAGGAAAATGCTACTGATTACATTGCATACGCTCAAAGAAGAAGTCCTACCCCACCCGCCGCATTCACCGGACATTGTTCCTTCCAATTACCACTTCTTCAAATCGATGACTCATGGTCTGGCTAAACAGCAGTTACATTCATATGAAGATGCGAAAAATTGGGTCGATTCTTGGATAACCTCAAAAGACCTATCGTGTTTCCAAAGTGGGATTCATATACTGACAGAAATATTGCAGGAAGTAATGGCCAGAGATAGAAAATACTTTTAATGAAATGTTCTGTACTAAATTTTTAAAATAAAGTATTCATTTTAACAAAAAAACAGCGAGAACTTATTCAAGTCTCCAATATTAATAATACAAAATTACCCTTCGGTTTTCTTCTCAATCGTTCCATTCAGTACCTTTATGAGAAGTATGTACCTGTACGCATTAGGGCAATAAAAAGCGGCTTCTGTTCTTGGTTCAGCACCGAAATAAAATCCTTGATTGCAGAGCGGAAATTTATTTTTCCATGTATCGTAGATTGAAGACTCCTGAAAGTCGGAAGATTTACACACTGTTAAGGAACAAAATTAATGTAAAAATTCGCGAAGTTTAACGTACGTATTATAAGCGCAAATTTGATGTAAGTGTTCAACCGAAAATGTTATGGCATAACTAGCGTTATGCTGGTCTATATGGAGGCAGGACGACTAAGTGGAACCTGAGCCCACAGTAACTTAACAAATTTTTCATAGCTGATCATCAAGCTTATGACAATGATCAGTTGTTCTTGGTAGGCTTGGATTCTCTTTATAGCTCTAATGGGTTTAGTTTCCGGGGATTGGATCGAACTGAAGCCTTGAATGCGATTTTCGCTATTAAATATAATGCTGTCGACAATATGTCACCCCGTTTTGTGAAGCTAATTTCGCCGCTCATTATGGGCTCACTTCTACTTATCTTCAATACCAACATTACGACATCAGTGTTCCCAAAAATATGTAAAACAGCATACGTACTTACTATCACTAAGAGGGCTGCGGCTACAACTCCTGCTAATTATATATTTATATACCCAGTAGCTTGCTTTGTTTTCTTTCGAAGGCTCTGGAGAACCTAGTATATCGGCAGGTTCAACAGTACAAACTGCAAAACAACCTCATAAGTAGCTGTTAATCTGGATGTTTCGACCCAAGCATAGTTACGAAAGTGCTCACGTTAAAGTCACAACAGACATACGCTTACACTTGATAGAATATAAATTTGTATTCTGGCACTTTTAGACTACTCCAAAGCTTTCGGCAGTGCTTGCCATGTAAAATTGCTAGACAAATTGTTTAATAAATTCCATTTTCCGCGTCGAACTGTTCATTTAATCATTGATTCTTAAACGAACGATCGGAAAAGTTTACCCTTGGGGACAATATTAACTTAAATTTTCTTCCTCTGTCTTGTGGAATACCACAAGGTTCCATTATTGGTCCTCTGCTCTTCAGCCTATACATTAATGATCTGCATGAAACATTACAAGATGTCAACCTTCATATTTATCCCGTTATGATGTTTAGGTCCATTTCAGTCGTCCTCCAGATCTTAACTGCGATTTATAAACCCATATACACCTAGTCGATTGACAATAAACTTAAAGTGAATCCAAGCAAGAAACAGTGTATCGCTTTTTCCTTTGGTACTTTTGACTCCTCATCACTTCCTCCTATTCTTTAGAATGGTTTTTCAATTCCCTATGTGGATAAAGTCCGTAACCTCGGGGTCACCTTAAACTCTAATATGAAGTATTGTGATCTCGTCAAGTCTAACATATCAAAGATCTACGCTCCCCTCCGCCGCCTATGTTTGTCTGCAAGAATCCCCTACGGTACGCTATGATCTGGTTAAGTTTCTAATATTACAGCATTTTATACACCGTTCTCTTGTTTTCCCGATACTAGATTCGATCATGTGTCTCATCCGAATTTTGCACTCCTAGGTTGCTCTATTGAAGTATATCCAAAGCATAGAAAATTACTCTTCCTATTCAACTTACTTCACAACTTTCAGGCCACTTACTTGAGGAGCATGTTTCAACCCTTGAACTCTATCAGAGGTTACAAACTGCTAATTGCACGTTTTCAGACCTCGGTTTTTGATAGATCTTAAATTGTTCAAAATTACTCGAATGTAGAATTCATTACCACAAAACATCCAGAAGGCTAACTCGATCGGCACTGTCAGGAGTGTTCTTGTAAATTTTTTGACATAAGTATGTAGCTTTGTTGTCTTTTCTTTTTATTATTATTTTATTATTATCGCATTTATTCATTCTCATTTGCTATAATTTTTTTTGTTTTTATTTTGTTTTTTATCTTAATTTTACTTATTTATTCATTATTTATTTGTTATTATTGTTTTGTTTTTTCTTTCATCTAGTATCATTCGTTACTTTCCATTTTTTTTTTTTTTTTGTTGTATTTTTTAACATTTAATCTAGATTAGTTTTTTTTTAATTTTCTCTTGTATTATTGTATTCCACTCAAATCGGTACTAAGAAAAAGATTGTAAATCTTGTAGTATATCTTCCAAATACACAAATATTCTATTCTATTACTGATTTTTTCATTAAAAACATATAGTTTGCGCTATTCTCGAAATACGATTTTTTTTTTAAATGACATTTTATCGTAAAATCACGGAATTTCTAAACTCCCTAAAGCCTCGGTTTCCATGAGATTTTGCCAGCGTGTATGCGCTGACGCTAATGCGCCAGCGCAAGTGCGCTGTAATCCAACACGAAGGAAATTATATCAATGGTTTCCAAGGAAACGCCCGACGAACTTGCGCTCGCATCTGCGGACGCTAATGCGTCGGAATCAATATGGTTTGATTCCGACGTATTAGCGTCGGCGTTTTCAGTCGACGTTTGTACTTTACATCACACAGTTATTGCGAAAAGAGTGAATTTTACAAAGGAGGAGGATCTTGAACTCGTTGATTTAGTAAAATTGCATCCTCCCCTTTATAATATAAAATTAAAAAGTTATAAAAACCTTGCAATTAAGGACAACATATGGCAAATAATTGCAAAAAAATTAAATAAAGGAGGTAAGTCTTTAAATTTTTCATATATTTAATATTATATTGAATTAACTTAACTCAATCTGGTAACATATTTATTTTGCCACGGTAAAGAACCTTTCCTACTAATAAAATACGTTTTAAGAGTGTCATGCATTTGTTTCGACACATAATTTGTTTGTCGATGCTGAGTTACCTTAAATGCTATTAGATTTTTTTCCGGTAGAGATGGTCTTGTTTTATTAAATATTTGTTCCCCGGTAAATGGAATTTTTGAATTCCTCTTCAAATTGTGCAGAATGCAAGCTGCAGTCACTAATTTATCAACCACATTAGGTGCCAAAGTCTGTGGGGATATGGTTTCATCATAGTCTAGGTTAAAGTAAACGCGTTATCTCTGACTAACATAAAGGGTCTTAGAATTTCGGTAGATGTCACTTTTGGAGCTGTCATTTTTTGACATTTGACAAGTAGAAACTACGCCATTAAAAAACATGGAACGATACAGGATTTAACAACGCATAGAAATTATTAAAATTCACTATAAAAATGGTGAAAATGTGGCAGAGACGGTTCGTAAAACTCGAACATTTTTGGGTCGTCGTGAAGCACCTTGTCGGACCGCAATACAGAAATTGTTAGAAAAATTCGAGCTGTTGTCCCGACAGTTAGTGATGTTGTCCCGACAGTTAGTGATGTGAAGAATAAAACCCGTGCACGTCGCTCAAGAACAGCCGAGAATATTGCTGCTGTAGCCGAAAGTGTTGAAGAAAACCCAGGTTTGTCCATTCCTCGTCGTTCTTTGGAAGTAGGCATTCCACAAACGTCATTACACCGTATTTTGCATAAAGATTTGGGTCTTAAGGCTTATAAAGTTCAGTTAACACAAGAACTCAAGCCGGCCGATCATCAACAACGTCGAGTCTTTGCTGATTGGGTCCTTGAAATGCATGAAAATGATCCGGAATTCCATCGAAAACTTATCTTGAGTGATGAGGCCCATTTCCACCTCGATGGCTTCGTCAACAAGCAAAATTGTCGCATCTGGGGCTCGGAAAACCTAAGAGTTATTGTTGAAAAGCCTCTCTATCCTCAACGTGTGACTGTTTGGTGCGGTTTATGGACCTTACTTTTTCGAAAATGAGGCTGGAGCAACAGTTACGGTGAATGGATTGCGCTATCGACAGATGATTAATGATTTTTTATGGCCGGAATTGGATGGTATTGATCTGGACAACGTTTACTTTCAACAAGACGGCGCTTCGTGCCATACAAGCAACGAAACCATTGATCTTTTACGGGAAAAGTTTCCGGACCGTGTTATCTCTCGAAGAGGTGATCACAATTGGCCACCGAGATCTTGTGACTTAACACCTTGCGACTTCTTCCTTTGGGGCCACATGAAAGAGAAGGTCTACGCCAACAGCCCAGCGTCGATTCAAGACCTCAAAGATGGAATTCGTGAGGCTATCGAGGACATAGGGCAGCCACTTTGCGATTTGGTTATGGAAAATTTCATGAAAAGGATATGGTCCTGTAGGCGTGGTCGTGGTGGTCATTTGGTTGATGTTTTTTTCCATTATTAAAGGCATACCTTCCTCTTTATAATGAAATAAAGATCCGATCATTTATCTCAAAAAATGGCATTATTCTTTGAATATCAAAATAACACCTCTTATTGGGAAACCCTTTATAAGGCAATATAATCCGCATATTTGGAATAGCGGCGGGAGCAGGGACTGGAAATTCATTTTTTGATATAAGTTTCCCAAAATCAGATTTTGTAAAAATCCCAGCATAACTTTCACGACCATATGATCCAATATTAAAAGCGATAAATCGGTAATGGGCATCTGTAATTGCACGCAATACAATGGAAAAATATTCCTTTAGTTGAAAAGTGAAACAGCACTGGTAGTAAACGGAAGTATTCAATGAATTTTGTATGGTCATTCATTAAATGTCTTTTAATTAAAATTTCAAAGGCCCCTTATGCTCTTCTTTTCTGAAATATTTTATTTACGAAATTTCTTTTAATTAGACTCAACAATAACAGATCTTCATCGTCTATATCTTCCTCTTGCAGCAAAAAAATTTCACTTTCAAAGCTCATTCATCTATTAAAATTTATATTTTTCATATTTTGGTTGTATCAATTTGAAATTTCACACACGACTGAAATATTATTTCCACACGGGACGGCGTTGAACGCCAACGCATTTGCGCTGGCGCGTTTGCGTTGCACGTTTGCGTCGGCGGAATCTCTTGGAAACGCAGGCTTAAGAGGAGAAAAATTTCCCTTATTGCTCTTGTCACACAGATCGCTTTTCAAGAGAGTTGCTCCGTACCGAAAGGGTAGTAAAAAGATTGACAATCATTCTAGTCAAAAATTTTCAAAACATGGCAACTCTGGTTGACGAGTATATTGACGTGCAGGGCCGCATTTACCATAAGGCGCACTAGGCGCAAGCTGGGGCCTCACTCTCTATGGGGGCCACATTTTAAAACATCACTTCTCGAAAACAACAATATAAAAAAAATTCTAAAATCATAATTTAAAAACTAGAGCCTAATGAAAATTTACCTCCATTTGAAACACATATAATATGTATGCATACATATACATATATTGTTCTTTGTTTAGAATATACGGGTATGATAATAAACAGAAATGCTAACATATTATTTATTTATTTGTTGCGAGCTAATAATTTGTTACAGTCTTTAGTTGATTTTATTTTAAATATAAGAAATAATTTTGCTGTTTTAAATGAAGAAGCGAATTTAATAACAGATGAAACAAAATTTAAAGAAGAGAAGAAAAGATTGAGAAAATGAAAAAAATTTCTGACGAAGTTCAAAATCTAACGATAAGGTTATATTTAATGGCAAGGAAAATTTTATTGTTAATATTTTTAATTTCATTTGCGAAAAGCAATCTTGGAAATAAATTCAGACATATTAGATACGTATGATATTTTTTTTGGAAAAACATATAAATCAAGACAAATACCTATAAGACTAATATTACGAAAATTTTATTCAACTTATAGTACTGATATTGACTCAGAAAAATTTATTGAAGAAAACTTTTTAATTAAAAATACGTATAAATTTATAAAGAATGGGTTAAGGGGTACTTTTCCGAATGTAAAAATAATAATAATCTTGACGATGCCTATTTCTAATGCAAGTGCTGAATGGTTTTCGATGTTGAAACGAATAAAAAATTATTTACAAAGCAACTTGTTTGTATGGGGAAGTGTGAATTGTATTGTTAACAGTATTAGTAACGATACAAGCGATAGTAGGACTAACAATGCAAATAGTGACGGTACAAGAATAGTAACGGCAGCAGGACTTTAGTAGTTATAATGCCAACTAACCTAGTGGTGGAACTCCAAGTATTGCTAGTTTTGCACAAGAGCAACAGCAGCTATTATACACAAAAATGGAAAATTCATAGAATAGCAGGTAGAAACTTAGCCGTACTGAAGAGTATTAAGTTTTCTGCCACTACGAAACGCTTCTTCCAATCCATTTTAGAAGTTCAAATTTGCAATTGACAATCGTCATTAGCATAGTTTCTTTCCTCCATAGACGAAATATAACCCACCTTCCAGGAGGCAGGCGTTGGGACTCCTGGATTTTATAACTTATCATAAGAGATGGTATGATTTTATAGTTCTTCTTGAATGATGGCTCAAATTTATTATTGTTCACGATTGATAGTTAGATATTATCCTGTATTATTTATCCTGAATGATAGTTAGATTTCTTTCAGATGTAAATGACATTAAAAAATCTCGCCTATATTAATAAGTGTATGTTAATATATAGCCCAAAAATATATATGTCAATGATTGAATCAGATGTAATGGACTCGATTAATTATGATGACATTATAGACATAATTGCTAAAACAAAAGCCAGAAAACAAAATGTTTTTTAAAATACCAATGTAGTGTTATTTTTATGTTATTAAAATGCGTTATTATTGAAATGTCGACAATTGTTTTCAATAAACTAAAAAAATGCATATGTAGGTCCAATATATATTATGTTAACTGAAACAGACTTATTTTTTTGGGGCCTCATAATGATTTTGCGCATAGGGCCTCCAAAAGTATAAATGCGGCCCGGTTGACGTGTGAGGATTAACTTCATAAATACTCTACACGAAAGTATCACATATAACTATAAATTTTCTAATAAACAAAAAGAAAATAAATTCGTAACGACTAGTTATAAATAAAGAATGTCGCAAATTAAAGAGTCTATCGCCAAAGGGACGACACTCTTGGAATATATTTACGCAATTATAGATAATACAAAACATTTACCTTACCAGATAGTTCAGTTCGTATAATAATGGAGATGGAGCATAATAGCAACAAATTTGTACATGAATTGATCGGCGTACGATCGAATATTGTTCGAAAGGAATGCCCTGAAACATCACGACAGTCTAACCAACCACAACCTTTTTATTTTTTTTTTTTTTTGCAAGGTATCAATGTCCATCCCAGTCTAGAGGATCGATGATTTAATAACACTGCACTGTTTCGAGGAAATCAACCGACTCAAATGCATAAGGGTAAACAATACATAATCTTTGAAGACCGAAGTAAGTATTATCATTGTTTCAATTCAACCATCGGCTACGCCTGCCCGTCGGAGTCGTTTAAAGTTTCATCGCGCACGCGCGTTCTTCACTTAAAATGCATCTAACTCGATTTCTTTGTGCTCGGAATAATTATTATTTATGAAGAAAGCTTAGAATGGAATCTTATTACCATTTTTGTTACCCAAGCTATTATAATTTGGTAAGATAAAGGCGCCCTGGAGTCAGGCGATAAAGTATATACATACATACATGCATACAACCACGTTCATATAGCGAAAAGATTTTTAATGGAGTTATATTTCT
Source organism: Dioctria rufipes (assembly GCA_963924295.1). Taxonomy (NCBI): domain Eukaryota; kingdom Metazoa; phylum Arthropoda; class Insecta; order Diptera; family Asilidae; genus Dioctria; species Dioctria rufipes. The sequence goes on from OZ002741.1 coordinate 69,704,392, forward strand.
GATGACTAATAATAATTTATGTTATTGTCATGCATCTTCTCATAATTAGGTCACATTAGAGACAAATGAATTTGTTATTGTTATGAAAATTCACATAATTTAATATTCCAATTTCAAAAACATTCTGTTTCTATATAACCTCAATAAATATTGTGTTTTTTAATGCATAGGTATTAGATAGATAAAATGAAAATAATTGATAAAATTCAAAATAAATTCTGAAGAGATAAGTAGCGGGACAATCGTATGGTCAATGCCCTATTCAGACAAAGATCCGCCGGATACAAAATCTGCTAGATTATATTTTCATTGATTATACGATATCACCAATTCAACTCGGACTGATTTAAAAAATGTGCTACTCTATTGCTAACAAATATTAATCTATTTGAAGAAGGTTTTTCAATCAACAATCATCGAATCTGTCTAGATCTTTCGAATTTTAATATCTATCGCCAATGTGTCATCAACTGGGCTTATAATTAAACTGCGCACATCTCTAACCTTGGAAGGCTATTTTCTTCAAAGAGTAACACGAAATTTCGCAATAATTAAATTAACAGATAAATTGTTGAAAGTTTCTAAAAACATTGTAAATTGTAACTAAATGTAAATTGTATTAGAAAATGCATGAAATCGGATCAGGATCAGAAATTCTTGAATGATCTGATAACAAAAAAAAAAAAACTGTTTAGTAAATTTACCGGTAAATAAATTATTATTTATTAAATTAAATTTTTTGCAAGCTATTTTGGACCGTTGCGTTATCGGCATAATCGTAATCGTTTTTACATGGAATCATTAAATAGTAATCTAAGGGGGATGCAGTCATCAACTAGATGCTCATTCTCTTCAATAATAATACTCCTATTTGTTACACCATCTTTTAATGGGGGAATGCTTGTATGTTTACGAATAGTGCATAGAACCAACCTCTCTAGCATAATAATCTATAAACTTCATTGAGTAATCGAAAATGCCTTAAATGAAGACTGAATAAACACTTTACCAATTTATATAGGATCTTGGTGAATTTTAGGAGCATTAATGACTGACCATTGCCCACTTAGGTACATACTTAAGTAAATGGACAAAACCATATACCATAACTGCCAATTTTGTAAAGAAGAGGGAGAAGCCTGCAGACGCAATCTGCATTTCGTAATTCCATCAGATGTCTGAAAACTGGCCCTAATGGGGTAATAACGTTCCTTAAATGGCTGAACGTGGACTGGAACTAACACGGAAGAGATGTAGCACAAAATATATATAATAATAATAATATAAGATCTCCAATTCTTTCTAACCGCTGTTTTGATTTTCTTTATTGCAAATCATCTAGCCAAGCTGTTATAGTTTTTTTCTGTATTAACTTTAAGCATTTTTTCACAAACTCTCTTGACGATGTGACTCCGACATACCAAAAAGTTAATTTGGCTACTCCAAATCCATTTGCATTTCGTTCATATTTTTTAGAATCAGAGTCTGAATCTCCAAAAAAATTTTGCCCGGCAAAGACATATATTTGATTTTTAATTCGATTTTTATTAAGTTTTGTAAATAGTACTGCCTTTTCCTTTTTAGAGAAATGTCAAAAATTTACACATGCAAAACTATCTCAAAGTGAGCAATATATTCTATAATCTCGGAAATCTCTGTAGGAGAAGTCCTCTATTCTTGAATCTCTCTGCATATTAATAATATTTCTGTACTGTTATATAATGCTAAATTTCTACATTACAGCAAGCCTTCAATAAGTTTACTCTTACAAAACATGGAGTGAACCGATCTTCAAAATATTGGATCGCACACATGTTGTATAATTGAACTATCTTTGCGGATCTGGGCGGAGTAAGCAGAGTTAAAATAGTTCACAGGGGTACCCCGCAAGGTGGTATCTTATCACCTCTTTTATGGGAGATCTCTTGCAAACACGCACGCGGATAGGGTACAAAGCAGTATATTACACAGACGACTTGACGATCTTAGTCACCGGGAGTTATGAATCCGAACTCTTTGAACTAGTACAAAATGCGATCCGACTAGTCATGCACTTGGCTACTGACTTCTGCCTCTTCACCATGAAAAGGAATATCCCCAGTTTAAACTTGCCCTCGATTGGCTCCACGCGTTTGGAACTAAAAGACAGGGTGAAATACCTAGGTATTATACTAGATAAAAACCTAAACTGGAAACCACACCTCGAAGACAGAGCGAAAAAGGCTTTTCAAGTCTTTACAATGTGCCGCAGAGCAGTAGGGAGGAAATGGGGACTCAAAAAGCTGATGATCCTATGGATATACACTAGTGTCATCCGATCCAAGTTAACCTATTGCTCTGTGGTATGGTGGAAATCAATGGACTTTGAAAACCATCGCAAGTTATTGGAGAAGTTTCAGAGACTGTGCCTCCTCAGCGCAAGCAGCGCTCTTAAGTCAACTACATAGTACTCGGGCTCTGGAGGTTATCCTCAACATGTACCCGGTGTAAATAAATATTAAGCAGGGGGGCGTCGACTGCAGCGCTAAAACTGCATTTTAATCTTGCCTGCCTTCACACAGGAACAAGAGTTCCATCTATGAATTCGTGCAGTCTATCACACCTGGCATCGACAGAAACAGTTACCACCTCCTCGAAATGCTAAAAACTAATTTTGAATCTGCAATTCCACCTAGGGCAGCATGGGAATCACATTCTGTGCTTCAACCATTGACAAACCCTATTATAATCTACACTGATGGTTCCAAATTCGATGAAAACATCATTGCAGGAGTTTTCTGCGAAGAGCCTCAGATTGAAATCGCCATGCACCTCGAAAGCCATACCACGGTCTTCCAGGTAGAAGTCAAGGACATTTTTGAAGCAGGAAGGCCTCTCCTAAACTCAGACACGGAGAATAAGGAGATAGCCATCTGCATAGACAGCCAAGCAGGAGTCAAGGCTTTGTCGAAACCTGCAAACTAGTAATGGAGTGTAAAATCACCCTGAACTCCCTCTCTCAGAACAGAGTAATTGTGCAGTGGGTGCCAGAGCACAGCAAAATTAGCTGGAATTAAAGAGCGGACGAGCTTATTCGCCTTGGTGCAACCTCGGAGGAACCTACCTCCATAGTCGGGATTGCACCAAAACACCTTGTCTCAATGATTTCAAGATGGGCTGACCGCCAACACAGTCGCCTTTGGTTAGAGGACCCCTCGGGTAGAACAACAAGAGAACTGTAGGGTAAGCCTAACCCAAATCAAAGTAAAAGCTCCAAGGACTTAACAAGCCAATCTTGAGGACTCTAGTGTCTCTTGTCACTGGGCACTCTTCTCGCAGGGGTCACTTTCCACTCTTCTCGCAGAGGTCACTTTCAGGGGTTGCGGAGAGGAATTCAAAACCGTGACTCACTTCCTTTATCACTGTCCGGCACTCTCACACCTCCTGGACGATTTGCAGGATGCTGACAAGAAGGGTTTGAGGGCCAATACTAAAATTTATAAGAGCGTCTGGTTAGGTGAATAATGGGCCTTGAATTGACCTACGTTCGGGGGACTCCTCGGAGTCCGAACTCTCGTCTTCAGTCAATCACTCAAGCGGGATGAGTTGGTCAAAAGAAAATTTTATTGCTGTTAGTTCATATTCTACTTTTTTGGGTGCCATGAAATTTTGTTTATTTACGTTAAAATATCAAAAATCTTTCGAATTTGTCGCAAAAGCTCGAATTTTATTCTGAATTTTCTAATTCACCTAGTTTAGAGCTCCTTACCACAAAATGAAAAACGAAATCCTTATAAGATCACACTTACGTCTATCCGTCTGTCTGTCACAGAAATTTTTCTCGATAACGACGTGACGTAGAAATTTTAAATTTCGCAGAATGTTCAGTCTTTGTGACGCTCACACATTACGTGAGTCAAAGATTGGGAAATATTTTTTTTTTTTATTTTTTATGGGCCCCCACAAAAAGTAATTTCTTTTCTGTATCTTGTGGGGTATCGTTTGAAAGGGATACTTTCAAGGATTCCAAAATTTTTTTTTGCTTTTTTTCATAAAGGACTCGCGATATAATTACCAAGTGTTTTAAGTAATTTTGCTAAGTAAGTATCCATCAACACCAGTGACTTTATTATTTTTTAACATAATATTTGCTGAAAAATTTCGGCAGGTTTAATATATGCCATATCGCATATGCTTTCAAGCCATTCAATGAAAGTATGTTCATCCAGAGATGAAGACACACTACAAAATTAGAGATCATTGCATCTACACATATTGACAAAGTCTTCATTCAGTTCAGTTGCAATTTCGAACGATTCTATAAATATGGTATTATTATACCCTAGATGAAATCTATGGGGTCATTCCGTTTGTAACACCTCGAAATAATGATGGTAGAGCAAAATGGATTGGACACCCATTCATAATATTACAAGTAATTTTGATTTTTGGATGTCCGTCCGTCCGTGCGCACGATAACTCGAGAAAGCGTATACTTAGAGAGCTGAAATTTTGTACACGGACTTAAAAAAAAAAAGTAAAATTACGTTCGAAAATGAGCCAAATCGGGCAACTCCTTCGTGGGGTTGCCATATAAAAATTTCGTTTTCCGCTATATATTTGGACACTGCCTGAGAACGCGTCGACGTAGAGAGCTGAAATTTCGTATATGATGTTTTCACTACATTAGCAAATAAAATGTCAAAAATGGACACCTTCTAGGTGTTGCCATATAAAAATTTAGGTTTTTTACGTATACTTTGAAAACGATCAGTCCAAGACATTTTTATTGTACTAAAAACTTCTGCAGAATACGAAATCCTATAAAATTGGTTATAATCATTTTTTCTGTACGACAAACCGTTCTAGAAATATATGCGAAAAACAACTTCAAAATCAAACTTGAATAGATCGGTGACCATACGAAATTTAATACGGGCATTCATCTAGGGCAGTGTAACTCAACCTGCGGCCCGCTAAGCTTTTTTGTGCGGCCCTCAACACATTTATTATCAGGAACATGATTTACAAAATCTGGCAATCTATATTTCGTATATCTTGAGATTAATTTCGACTTTGAAGTACAGACATGGAAACCCGAAGAGGATTGTCGTTGTCGTGTCAACATCAGAGCTGGTATAAAAGTGTTGCTACTGCACACGCTAGATTTATTCCCAATAAATAAATAAACATTTGACAGACAAATATGCGCGCAAATAATTTTGCTTGTGGCAACACATACATTTTGACAGCTCCAAAGTTGAATGAGTCACAGTCACAGTGTTGCGGCTTTATTTCAAGTAAACATTACGCGGAATTGTTTCGTTATAATTTATAATTTAATTACCCATAATGGCGGGAGTGTCTTCGAAATCCAATCGAAAAATGTCCGACGAAAAAAGAGTGTTTCAAGACAAATGGGAAGAAGAATATTTCGTTGTGTCAAATAAACATGGTTCGACCACATGCTTGATATGTCGTGAGAGTGTTATATTGAAAAAATATAACATTCTTCGTCATTATAGCACGAAGCACAAAACATTTAGTGATACCTTCCAGCGTGGCTCTTTAATAAGACGTGAAAAGTTAACATTCTTCAAGAATTCCTTACAACATCAACAAAATATTATATCAATGGCGGTATCACATGACGCAACAGTGACAAGAGCGTCGTATGAAATTTGTTACATACTTGGTAAATATATGAAACCATTTACCGACGCAGAGGTTGTGAAAGAATGTTTCCTCAGTGCTTCCAACGTATTATTTGATAAATTTAGCAATAAAAATCAAATAATATCTCAGATCAAAAGTATGCAGCTCTCTGATTCTACCTACGCTAGACGCATTGAAGATATTGCAAAACACATATTTAATCGCATCAAGATTTGAGAAAATGCAAATATTTTAGTTTGGCTTTTGATTCTAGCACCGATATTTCAGCAACATCACAATGTTCCGTTTTTGTTAGATACTGTACAGGACACAATTCAGTTCATGAAGATTTTTTGAAATTTCTTCCTATGAAAAATCAAACCAGAGGCACGGACTATCTCAATACTATCAGTACATTTCTGGAACACAAAGATATTGATATTAAAAAATTGGTTTGTGTATGCACGGATGGATGCCCTTCAATGATCGGATCCGAAAAAGGATTTGTTGCTTTATTGAAAGAGAAATATAATTTAACAAATCGCTTATCTTTCCACTGTATCATACACCAAGAAAACTTATCAGCACGTATCTTCATTGCCGAAATAGACGCCGTGATGAAGACGGCAATAAGAATAGTTAATTATATTAGAGCCCAAGAACTGAACCACAGGAAATTTAAAAGTCTTTTGGAAGAATTGAACAGTAACTATAGTGACATTCTTTTACATACCTCGGTGAGATGGCTAAGCCGAGGTAAAGTTTGAGGCATGAAATTATTTTGTTTTTACAACAAAATAATAAAATTTACAGCGAACTTAATAATGACAGATGGTGGTGTCTTTTAGCTTTTCGGTATGGTATCACAGAAAAACTTAATGAACTCAATCGTGGCCTACAGGGCGAAAATAAAATCATTTCGCAGATGGCGAATAAAGTGTTTGCTTTTGAAGAGAAATTGAACATCTACCACGAAGAAATAGAGAACCAAGTATTGCATAACTTTCCAACTGTTATAAAAGCTAAACAAGATAGTATACATGTTTCTGAAGAAAACTATAAGATATTTTTAAATTATTTAGCTGCCTTAGCTAAGGAATTTAAGAGCAGATTTCAGGACTTATGTAGTATCAAGAATTTTTTGTTACTTATAGAAAATCCCTGGCACCTAGAAACAGCAACTTTAACACATTTAGCTGCATTGGGATATGATTATGCAGTGCTTTTTGATGAATTTATTGAATTTAAGAACGATACTAATCTGAAAGCTATTTTTGAAGAAAAAAGAGAGGGGAAGGAATACATCCACTTTTGGGAATTAGTTCCTGAAAAATACAAGACTGTAAAAAAATGTGCCTGCCTGCTCCTCACATTGTTTGCATCAACATATCTTTGTGAGTCATCATATTCCAAAATGAAATATGCAAAAAACGTATACAGGAATCGACTTACTAATTCTCACCTTGATGACGTATTGAGGGTAGCGATTTGTCTAAAATTCTTGAAAATTTATCCCAATGTCAAAAATCACACTAATTTCAAAATAAAAGCTTGGATACATGTTACTTTTGAGTTTTATTTTTTTCACTATTGTAATTTTTACGAACCGTATGATGATAAATGATATGTACTATTATTATTCTGTTTTGGTTTATTATTTTTAAAATCTCAAATGGTTTTCCAAAAAAACGGGAGTGGTGGTGGGTTTCATGATATTTTTTGTCATACCAGTATAGTGTTGCGGCCCGCGTAGCTTTACAAATATATGTATGTGGCCCGAAGAAAAAAAAAGGTTGAGTATCTCTGATCTAGGGTATCATAAAAATTGGTCTTAGATCAATTCTAGCTTTTTTACTTGTTTTTTCTTAGGTTTGCTGTATAGAATTGTTCAGCTTATTTATAAATGTTATATCATTTATTTTTTGCCATATCTTTTTTAGGTTTTCACAGCACTTCTCTCCAATTGGCTTTGTATTTGACATGTAGTATTTCATTAAAAGGTTCCCTTTTTAGTTCCCTCCTAATTAGATCTCTGTTCCGAGGAGGTACTTATTCCATTTTTTTTTTTTTTTTTTTTTTTTTTTTTTTTTTTTTTTTTTTTTTTTTTTTATTAATCTCACGAGAAACTGTTTAATGCAAAGCACAGCATGGCAGGAAATAGATAAGGAAAGAATTAAGGGATATGAGGAGATGGTGGAGGTGTTACTCTAGCTAGATAAAAAAAAAGCATCACAGAGTTTCACTCTACATCAAACTTTGTCATGGTGCTCGAGTGAGTCGATATGATAAGTTATTGCCATATCGCCAATTCTTTTGGATAGTATCTAATGAAGCTAAAGCTGTGTACCCAGGCCCAGCCCACATATGGAAATTGTATTCGTTTCTACGTCTTATATACATATATTGTAGTGGAGCGCTAGATACGGTGTTGTTTACACCTTTCCAAATTCAAAACATTGCGATGCTTCTTGGCAACAGAGAAGATGTAGTCTGTCCAGCTTAACTTACTAGTAACATTAATGCCAAGAATGCCTCTCGACGATATATCGGAAATTAATGTTTCATCAAAAGAAACAGGAGTGGTAAAATGATGATCTTGTTTTATAGACCTGTTAGTCTTAGATGCACTGAATTCGACGCGATGTAGGAATGTTATATGAGAAAACCGACGTAAGAGTACTGTAATCAGCAAAATTATGGATGGGATTGGATGTAAATGAAAGCGGATCATTAATGAAAATTAAGAAGAGAAATGGAGAGGTAACCGAGCCCTGGGCTACGCCCGCTTTTAAAGAGCGACGTTCAGATGTCACACCATCTCATATAACCCGTATTAGCGACCAGGTAAAAAAAAACTTCTACTTCATATGAGAAGAGGAGGGAAGAAACCAAGTGTTTTAAGTTTGTCTCAAAGGGTAAAATTCTAAATTCTATCAAAAGACATTAAAATATCTAGGCAACAATTTTGGACTCACCGAAATCGTAAAGATTAGTTTTTTTTTTTTTTATACTATTAAGCCAAGCTCAGGGGATACCTATGATACAAAACACAGGATGGCAGGAAGGAGATATCGAAACAAATTCACCATTGAATAAATAACTAACAAGGAATCGGAATATCGAGCGAATACAGTGTACGTGAATAAGTTACATACTGAAAGTTGGATTGCACTTAATTGGACTTTGATTTTTCGGAAAGTATTCAAAATTTGAAATAGCCTTGTTTCTAAAGCTTGAAGTATATATTTTCATTTAATTTTAGTGTTTTGAAAATTATTGCTTACTAACACATTTCAAATTTCTGTCAGCGAGTGGCTTAAGTAATCACTTGATATTCTGCTTCCTTGTTATTTATTAAATCAATGATTCTAACACACAAACTATGATTTGGGACAGCAAGGTTTCAAGTCTTAGTTTATACACTAAATTCATTCTGCTATTCTTATATACAAGTGAAGATAATAAGAGGTTTGTGTAACAAAAGATTAAATATCTCAGCTTGAATGCGATTTAGGATATCGTTCTAATATTTTCTGTTTGTATTGAATCCATTATTGATTAAATTATGTTTGATCAATGGCTGCCACAAAAAAAACTCATGGTATATACCTTTCCTTTCAATAATATCTTATCGGTAATTAAAGTTGCCGAGCTCAAAATGTGAAATGTAGTAAAACTACGCAAACAAAAGATAATAAATATAAAACTTGATAGTACTTCAAAATATAATCATAATTTTATTTACGTTAACTTACAATTAAATTAAAGACGACAAGGTTGCAGTAAAAACTTAAACAAATATGTACTTACAAAAATATTTTCTCGGGACACTGTACATGAGAAGCTTCATTCTGTATAGATATTTTGAATAAATACTAAGTTTAAGTAGAGATATCCATCAATAATTAATATCTTGCAGGTATGAAATTAGGTTTGAGCATAAAATGACGTTGGATAATTGCCGACATATGGCAGCAGCTAGAAATTTATTACACCATTTTGACCTTACGGAACTAAAAATTATATGATTAAGTTGAAGATAATGAACCTATACTTCGTCTTTCTTTAAGAAGAGTGTGGATCATACTCTTCATTTAACGGTAGACGAAAATGTCCGTTACAAGTTTAAGTTAAAAAACTAATGCAGGCAGGCAACCTTTCGTTTTACACAGTCTGTTATTGACTCAAAAACATGATAGGATTTTACATACGAAATACTTTCCAGATTAGCTCAGTTCAAAGAATTTTTTGACAAAAATTTATCAGGCATATTAAATTTGGAAGAATGCGAGTTTATTCAGAATTTAGATCAATCAAAATAGAAACTATTTCACTCCAGAGATAAGAATTATGTTATGGGAAGTTTCTTCAAAATTTAGTTACAGGTATATTTAAATACAGGGTTTTCCAATAAGAGGTGTTATTTTGATATTCAAATAAAAATGCCATTTTTTGAGACAAATGATCGGATCTTTATTTCATTATAAAGAGGAAGGTATGCCTTTAATAATGGAAAAATAACATTAGCCAAATGACCACCACGACCACGCCCACAAGACCATATCCTTTTCATGAAATTTTCCATAACCAAATCGCAAAGTGGCTGCCCTATGTCCTCGATAGCCTCACGAATTCCATCTTTGAGGTCTTGAATCGACGCTGGGCTGTTGGCGTAGACCTTCTCTTTCATGTGGCCCCAAAGGAAGAAGTCGCAAGGTGTTAAGTCACAAGATCTCGGTGGCCAATTGTGATCACCTCTTCGAGAGATAACACGGTCCGGAAACTTTTCCCGTAAAAGATCAATGGTTTCGTTGCTTGTATGGCACGAAGCGCCGTCTTGTTGAAAGTAAACGTTGTCCAGATCAATACCATCCAATTCCGGCCATAAAAAATCATTAATCATCTGTCGATAGCGCAATCCATTCACCGTAACTGTTGCTCCAGCCTCATTTTCGAAAAAGTAAGGTCCAATGACCCCGCGGGACCATAAACTGCACCAAACAGTCACACGTTGAGGATAGAGAGGCTTTTCAACAATAACTCTTGGGTTTTCCGAGCCCCAGATGCGACAATTTTGCTTGTTGACGAAGCCATCGAGGTGGAAATGGGCCTCATCACTCAAGATGAGCTTTCGATGGAATTCCGGATCATTTTCATGTATTTCAAGGACCCAATCCGCAAAGACTCGACGTTGTTGATGATCGGCCGGCTTGAGTTCTTATGTTAACTGAACTATATAAGCCTTAAGACCCAAATCTTTATGCAAAATACGGTGTAATGACGTTTGTGGAATGCCTAATTCCAAAGAACGACGAGGAATGGACAAACCTGGGTTTTCTTCAACACTTTCGGCTACAGCAGCAATATTCCCGGCTGTTCTTGAGCGACGTGCACGGGTTTTATTCTTCACATCACTAACTTGTCCCGACAGCTCGAATTTTTCTACCAATTTCTGTATTGCGGTCCGACAAGGTGCTTCACGACGACCCAAAAATGTTCCAGTTTTACGAACCGTCTCTGCCACATTTTCACCATTTTTATAGTGAATTTTAATAATTTCAATGCGTTGTTGAATCGTGTATCGTTCCATTTTTAATAATGGCGTAGTTTCTACTTATCAAATGTCAAAAAATGACAGCTCCAAAAGTGACATCTACCGAAATAGCGGGCTAATTAAAATAACACCTCTTATTGGAAAACCCTTAAAAAATTTGGACAGGAAAAACTTTCATTAGCATAACTAAAATTAAATTTACATACCTAAATTAAACATCGTTTGACCCTTAGCATGCAGAATGTGAGGATGGAAATTCCCTTGAGGTAGGTATCACCGAACGTTTCGGAAAAAAATTTAGAGCTTCGACTGTCAAGCATAGAACAACATAATAGCTGTTTTCTTTTCTGTACCTTGTTCTAGAACTCCCATATACTGGAGAGAACAAATTGTTCTGTCGGTTGAAGTGAACTATTTGTACTGTTCGCTTCATATACTAAATCTTTCTAGGAAAATGAATGAGGCGTTCTTTTGTGTGTGTTTTATTCTTCGCTGTTCCGCGGACACAAAAGAGCACAGCTAATGAATCCTCAATAGCGATGGCCCTATTAGACCTACTCAGGGCCGTAGCTATGGAGGGCATACAGGGGCAATGCCCTGCCTTAAAAAGTGCCAACTTATTTAGTGTTCACTTGTCATTAGGTAACTTTGCTCCAAGGATCAATAGAAGACAATAAAGAGAACATCGAGAGAAACTACGACAATTGAAAGAGAAGAAAATGGCGCAAAACACACTTGAGAATTGACTTGCCAGGAACGAGTCCTGTGTCAAGACAGTCAAGTGAACGTGTAATTAACAAGCGAAAGTGTTCTATTTGGATTACGATAATTTGAAATACAGTTGGTTATTAATTTTTTGTGAATTTTATAAAAATAAACAGTAAAGTGAAATAAAGAGCACTTGTGAATTATATTTAAAACTAAAGCCACCCTCGCAACAGTACTATAAATCCATGATTGATATGTTCCATCACAATCTCAAAATAAATTATCAGAAACTAATGCTCGTCTAAGAGTTAACAAATATGAGTACAATTCATTGTTATCCATTTTACATTCTTTTTCATATACTCATACTATTTTAACATCTAGCCCGACTGTTTTAAAATTAGGTTGGCCACGTTTCAAATCAATGAGGTCGTTTTAAAGTTCAAGTAGTCTACTTTCAACTAAAAAAAGTCTATTTGGAATTCTATGAAGTCAAATTTTTATTTATAGATGAATGTTTGGTTCAACCTCCATATTCGTACACAAAATGCAAGATCACGTGTTGATACTCCAGCCATACTTCAAATTTTCTTGGATGATTCAAATGATATAACAACCTATACTTATCAATAAAAACTTTTAAGATGACGCCTCTCAACATTGGCTCATTGCTTTATGATCCAGCCATACAACCAGATTCTATCTAAAGGAAAATCGTATCTCAGTCTTTTGTGTACTCCAATATGGGAACGGGAATTATTACAAGATTTTCTTAGAATGAATATTCGCAACACTATAAATAGCTCAAGAAAGTGAAGTTAAACTATAACAGAGTGAGGGCTTGCGAAATATTAACCTACTATTCCACACATATAAAACATCAATGGTCCATTCTGATGCAATCTCATTCATTGAATATGATCACTTAATTTAAAGGATGCGTTGAAATCAGCCACAAGAGTTAATGAACTTTATTTCATAGGTCCCCCAATTCTTTATGTGCAATTTTCTTGATTTGCGAAAAAAAGTAGCTACCAAGAGTATTCCTTCTACGTTTTACAAAGCTGAAGCATTCTCAGAGCAGGTTTTCAAAACTCCTAACCTTGTATGGAGTTTGTATGGGTTCCGCATGTTTGCCAAAGTGTCATCCTCCTGTAATGCCGTGATTCCGAACTGCATTACCTTAGCAGAATTTCTGTGTTCCTAGTACATACATTAGTGTCCAGTTTACAGGATTATAAATCTGGAATCCTCTTCAATGATCCTTGGGCTTTCATATGGATTCTTCCGCTAAGCATATATTCATAGTTGAACCCTTCCTGATCAGAGTATCAGCTGCTTCAATCTCTGGAACATCACTGTAGCCAGGCACCCAGTAGAGAATAAAGGAGCGTTTACAATGGCAGAGTAGAGTGGAATCACCAGATTGCATTTTCTCTCTTTTACTCAAGCTTGCACTCTCATATAAGTTCTTCGCGTTACCCACCAGAGTAGATTTCACAGAGTATCGTCAAATTGGAACAATTCCCAATCTCACGTTGATAGTTTCGAAAGCTTTCACCATTTGTTTCGAAATACTAGTTTCTGACAGGTGTCGCACTGATAATCATAAACTTTACCGAACGAAAATTAATAAGTTATAACAAAAAAACCAAAAATAAATATTTTTTATAAGAAATTAAAAATGTATTTAGTATTTTTATAATACAATTTTAACAAAATAAGCTCAATTAAGAATTAAAATTTTTTTATGTTCGAATTGACTTTTCTATGGAATATATGTAGATGGCAGTCGTTCATTTCGAAAGTGTCCGTAATAAATGTTAATTTGTATTTTGTGATAAATCATATCGTTCATATCTCATTCTGGTGTAATTATAGAAATATTTTCTGTAATTTAATACCATTTGTGAATGAAACTCACTCTGTATTGTGCATGCACGCTACTCTGGTAAAAGCTCACTCCACTCTACTCTATCATTGTAAAGGCTCCTTAACTCTGTTCTTGGCACCAAGCAATGATGCCAACTCTTTACATTGAAATTACCGAAAATTGGGTTTAAAATTTCCGTGTTTTCATTTAAATTACCGTGTTAAAAATTTCGTTAAGAAAATTTAAGGGAAGTAAATAATAATAGATATAGATCGTAAGAAATAGAACATTTATTTAATAGTAACTTTATTAAAAGACTAGAAAACAATATAAAATTAACTAACATAACATAAAATATTCCAATAAAAAAATAAATAATAATAAATAAAAATACAAAATTCTAAATTCAGGTACAATGTTAATAATATAAATATGCACCTAAAATATATTTCGGTAGTAGGTACATAAATTCGAAAAACTGCAATTCAATCGATGTAGTGAAATGGCGGGTCATTAATTTGTAACTCAAAGAGTTTTCAATAAAATGTCGCTTTGCATGTAAAATCGCTTCCATTGACGTCGTATTCAAACGGTTTCGCAATTTAGTTTAATTTCTGTTTATAACAGAAAAAACCCGTTCCACATTTGCAGAAGAATGTGGCAAGCAAAATAAATACTTTATAATATTAGTAAGATGAGGAAATAACATCATTCTTTTCTAATTGCGACACTTTGTTCCAGTAGTCACATATTTCTAAAGATTTGGTAGGAAAATTTTGGGCGCGAATCATTCTGAACTCATTGTCTAAATCAGAGTAAGTATCTGTAGGTACAATTGAAGAAAAATGAACGGCTAAAGGTATTATAGAATTGAAATTTTCAATTATTGCCATATTTTTGAAGCACGACATTGTTTGAAATGGAAAACGGCAAGTTATTTGCTTGGTAATTTTAATATAAAAATTCAAACAGTTTTTCCGAAAATTTTCAAATTTAAACTTTCTCAAGAGTATGTCCCAACAGCAATGCAGCAGTTACTTTGCCACCAAGATATATTTCTTCTAAAGGAAGAAAATTTGTCACGTCTTTGTAGTCTATCTTTTCTACTAGAATTTCACGTAAAGCCTCTTCTTTTATGTAACATTGCAAAATTATTTTATAAAATGATCTGATTCTATCATAAAAATAAATGAATTTTAATATTTTCGCTTTTTTAGATTTATATTATTAAAGCTAGGTAAAATATATTCCAGAAATTCTAGGTAAAGTTTTGTCATCGGATTTTCTAAATTGTTACTAATTCTTATGGCCCTTTCGATTTTCTCTATCGATGATTGAATCTTAAAATACGTTCTCAATGGTAAATAATGCTTCAAAAATCTTTGAACGAATAAGTTAAGAGAAAGGCAGCGCGTTGCTGACGGATAAAACATTTTATTTGTTTTAAGATGCCAAACTTCTTGAAACGATCGCAATTCAAAGGTTCGTTTAGGGCTATTTGAGAAATAATTGTGTATTTCTTTCAAGGAACCGAGATAGCTTCTCGCAGGCTTGTGATGCGCAAAGATGGAATGAGTAAAAAATACATTTTGACACAAATAATCGTGGACAATCCTCTTTTAATAGTGATGACACCGAATTATATTGTCCCATCATTACGTTGGCTGCTGATGGGAGCCAGACCAATCATATTTTTTCTATAGGGTACATTGTGATGATTAAAGGAATCTGAAAAAGTTGCAAAACCAAGCTTACTAACTCAAGATCTAGTTCCTCAATCACCATATACCCGTTATTAATCCATACAATTCAGCTGCAGTGGCTTCTTCTACAACCAGCAATACTAGAAATGCATCCTCAATTTTAAGAGAATCGTGACAAATTCTTGCTATAATAGCCATTTGTTTTGAACAACTTAAGTCCAGTGATTCATCTATTATTATTGAAAATCTACGTTGCTTTAGTAAGTTTTATCATCATCGAACCTTTCGTTCGCCCTACATTCATTTCTGCTACAGCCTTTTTTGTACAGTTTCCGGCAATTCTTTTAACTAAATTAGTTAAGTGAGGCATTACAGCACATGGTAAATCATGTTCCACAAAAAATGCTGCCATTAGCAGTTCATATTTTTTAACTGTGTTTTCTATATTAGGTTCATTTTGTTTTAGTACCCATTTGCAAAATAGTTTGTTGTTTTTTTAGACTTTCTGCGCTCTTAATGTGTGAAACACTTTGGGCATGTCGCTTTATTTCACTAATTCCTGCTTTACCATTATAATTGCAGACCTTGCAATAATAAAAATTCTCACCTTTTTTACTTCTCGAAACCCAGCCTTTAAAAATAGGATTTTGTTCCCAAGAAGATTTGTACTTTTGGTGATAATGCTTTCTTCGCTTTTTTCTTTTTAGCACTTTCATCACAATCAAATTCACTACCACTTTCCCGTTCAATACTCATAATTACTCATTCGAATCTAAATCACAATTGGTTTAAAACAATTCAATCAAAAAACTTATCACGTTAACAATGCATCAGCAACAGCAGCTTATGAGAAAAAAAAAACAAACATATGGAAAGAAGGAACTAAATAAACATACTTCTTGTACCAGATCGAATAAAAAAATTTGGTTACGTTCGAATTTCCGTGTAAATGGCAAGATTTCCGTGTTACTATGAATGACTCTAAGTTACGGGCTCCCGGGCTCACTGCTACAATACCGGCTTTTAGGCGCGAATTGTATTCGAATCCAGAGCTTTGATTGCAGCTTGGCTATTAATTACCCCATTCACATGCGATGGACTAAATTAAATCAACGAGAGAGACATCTTTCTATTGACAGTTCCCAATTTAAAGTCAGTTGTCATTTGAATTTATTTTTGTAGATATTAAAAGACGGATCATGGAAAGTAGTGTAATTTTACAATTTCTAAAATACTGTATGAAAGCATGATGGAGTTCGAAGTGAAGGATGAAAATATACCGAAAAATATCCAAATGTCAATCTACTTCGATCCACTCTAGTGTTTACACATGATTAATTCCACTTCACTACCGAACTGACGCCGATGTAAATAATTCCAGTCCGGTTAGTGTTCACATGGGGAATTATATATCACTCAGAAGTACGCTAGTCCACTCCAGTCCGCTTCATGTAAACGGGGTAAAGAAAAAATCCTGATGTCTGGATCTCTAGGTATATTATAAGCCACTGCTAGCAGTCTTAATGCATTATTTATAGTTCGAATCTCTCGTTTGGAAGACAGTACAATGCCAGACTATTATACTGTTTTCCAAACGGATATTCTAGGGTACCATTCCTTCATATGAAGGGATGCTGAGTATACCCTGGCTCCTGAACAGACACATTTACAAGTAAGAGTTAAACATTTTTATTTTATCTGGCATTTCTTCCATAAAAAACAAAAAAAATATGAACACTTTTCACGAGTTTTTGAATTCACTCTCACTTTAATGATGCTTCTCCCACAACGTTTTGATATAAACCGTATATTTAATTGAAAAAAAAAAATTCTATACACACCGCAATACAATTTATTAATTACGAATTATGATTCACATTTATTACACTTTCACCTATTCATCTACTGGTTTTCAAATTATGGCTTAAAACCGGTTTTTATGACACATGTTTCTTCAATGAATAAATCCACTGTATGAAAATAGTTAGAGATACAATTAATTTTATGTGAATTTTATGTGAACACGAACACCCTGTCTGTACGTTAGTCAACTAATTTATGGACGAAAGTTTCTACTACATAATAGGTATAACAGATATAAAATAATAAGTACAACTATGGGGCTCTGAGTAACAAAACACAACGTAAAATGAAAGACCCTCATTACCAGTTGAATATGGTGCCAAAATATTGTAGTTGATCTTGGGTTCTCAATAAATGAAAGTAAACTTAATCGGAGAATGACAATGGTAGCTGAGTTGGTAGAAACACAGTTGTAGAGATACAAAGAGGGTTCGAAACTAGCTTCTATCCAAATGATCATATTTTCATAAATCTACACAAATTGATAAAAATATTTTGTCGATTCAATCAATTGAATTGAGATCTACACACACACTTCAAATATACCTGCATTTTTAAAAATGTAACTCATAATATTATAAAATGAATAGATTAGTAATAAAAAGAAGATTAAAAATTAAAAAATTTACAAAAAATTATAAACAAAATTTGTTTTGATTACTTACTGCTCAAGTCTATCTCCCAGCGACTGTGACTTATCAACAATTAATGGTTGACAAAGATCTCCAACTTCCAAAACTTTTCTGTAGCCTTTTTTGAAAAGGTCATAAGTCCAAAAGAAGAACAATACTGATATAGGATTGGCTTTATCCTTAGGATTAACAGGCAGTGATCTCTGAACGGTCTCCATGAGAACGTTTTTATTTCTTCACTTTTAACAATTACTATTTTGTTTACACTTATCATTTATTACTTTAAAAAAAACAAAAAAACTAATTCGATTTATGTATGTATATGGAACACGATTTTTTCCACTTAAACACTATTAAATAATTCAAAACTTTATCTTTACACGGATGTTTTTTTTTTTTTTATATTTTTATTATTAATTTTTTTTTTATTAAATATTAATTACAGCTTTGAAAATTTTATGCTTCAGCTCCTCACTTTTTATGTCAACATCATTGTTCTCGTTCACCCGACTCTGTAATGGATGATAGTAATGATGTGCTGCTGTGTGCTAAATGTTTTGTTACCCGCGGAAAATTGTCGGTTTTAATTTGTTCTGTACACGATATCCGATTCTGAACTTCTAAAGTATACTTGCATCCATTCAGTTGACTATCGTCAGGCTCGGATGGATACATACTAAAGTCATGGTCGGACGGATTGCTTTTGAATAGAAAAACACTTCGTAATTTGACTAAGAAAATGACCATTATGCATAACGAAACAAATAAAAAGAAATGACTCTAATGAGGACTCAATTATGGAAACGATTCATTGGTATCATCATTAGTGGCTGTAATTATTTCTTCCAGTGTGAAAAGTGAGTAAAGTAAAGAGAAAAAAATTCAAGCTAGACAGTAAAATGTGCCTCAACTTTCAATCGCCTCTTTAGAAATATTACTTGAGGCGTATACATATGGTACCTACTCAACATCCGAAGGGGATTTCCTAACGATTCTGAATGAATAAATGAATGAATCACTTGGTTTGTTGGTTCTGGCCTGGCTGACAGTGATCGTGCTGTGACCATTGTACAACGTTTCTTCTTTCACTTATAAAGCACATGAAGAACAGCATTCACTAACAGAGTAATATACTTCGACTCTACACTCTCCAGATAATATATTCATCTGCATCACTTGCATTTCCCTTGAAATATTTTCTGTGTATATTTATCCTGGGTTCAGGCTTAAGAACATCGTAAATCACTTTGGGTTCTTAGGAAAAATTCAAGAGCGTTTAGCACTGAGTGATCAGTTCTATTTATATATTTCTACGGTAAAGAGTCGAATCTCTGATTATCGATTCCTATAAATTCACCTAGTCACTTAGCGTATATGTACAATTGAAACTTGGGAAAGTCTAAGTATTTCAAGCAAAATAATGTTATATACTTCGAGTATTCTAAAGCAATAACCATAAAATCTTAATTTGAAAATTGTTCGACAAATAAACAATTAAATTGAGTTTTATAGTCGTTCAGGTTTTTTTTTTCTTTGGATTTATCCTGTAGCCCACAAATTATGTATCGTGACAAAATTAACTACGGCAGTCTATCTCCCGTTAAAAGGCATTGACATTGAAAGTCCCTTCCTATAGGTGAATTTTAGCATTGCCATTTTTTCAAGCGTTTTATGTATGTATGTACACTGAAATTAAAATACATATTGAGAATTATTTAGATAAGGTACTACAAGTTAAACGTAGCAAAATAACAATATTTGCAGACTACACACATTTACATTAAATAAAGCTTTTTACTCCAAATAGGTTTTCAAATCAAGATCAATGATTTAATCCCAATACCATAAAAAAAGTACCTTTCATAACTTTTCATATCCCATGCATTTAGTTAGTTCTAAGAAACCCATAAATAACCCATTTAAAATTAAATGCGATTTTTTTTATAGGTATAGAATCAGAAGAAAAGAGCACTTAAGAAGGACCCCTGAGATACACCAGGAAAGTGGCACATCAGAGTAGGTATATATACTTATTATATACTTATTAAAAAGGAAACTCTTTTGAATAATTCTCTTTTAAGGAATGAATGAAAAAGCAAAAGATGAAGAATCAAACAAGGCGCCTGCGATCCAATCGATAGGACACACAATTATATGTAATTACAATGTATAACTGTATCTCGATCGCACGAGATCAGTTTACATTTTCCAATACCCTCATATATGTGTGTAACATATATATATTGAATTCTAGTTATTATACCCTATAAATGCAAAGTTTACCTATCCGTTTGTAATGCATAGAAACGGTAGAGCAAATTTGACTGGGCACACATAAGGTCTGTCTGTTTACTTTTGAGTAAAAATCTTTGTGTAAAAATCAAGTAAAAACTTTTATGTGGTAGAGGGGATAAATCAAGAAAAGTTACCAGACACTTTTCGAGTAAATTTTGTTTAGCTTGTCATGTGTCAAATATTTGGCTGCTACCTTTCCGTCTAAAACAGAAAACAATTAATTAATTTGAAATACGTTTTAAAAAACCCACCCTCTTTAATATTTTTTTTTAATTTCGACTCTTTACATTATCATTTTACATTCTTTCGATAACCCAACAAACGGCTTAACCTCAAATTTAATACTTTTGACAGTCAGCTGATTGCATATCAAAGTTACACATCCTCTTGATCATGAGTAAAAATGTGCAACTTTGTGCAAGAGGGGAAACGTATAAATTTACTCGATTTTTACTAGTTAAAAGTAAACAGACGGTTAGACAGACCTATACGCATAATATCAAAAGTTATTTTAATTTTTGCATCTCCGTCTGTCGGTCTGTCCGTTTGTTTGTCTATCTGTCCGTCTGTCTGTTTAGCTGTCAGTCTATCTGTCTGTCCGTCCTCACGAAAACTCGAGATCGCATTTACTTAGAGAGCTGAAATTTTGCACTATACATTTTTAAAAACTTTTAGTACTAAGTTCAAAAATGGAACAAATCAGGTCCTTCGTATAGGATTGACATACAAAAATTTGATTTTTCACTGTACATTTGAACATTGCCTGAGAACGCTTCGACGTAGAAAGCAGAAATAATTTTGTACACGACGTTTTTATACCTAGATCAAATCTAGCTTTTTATTTTATTTTATTTAAAAAGGACCTCGGCAAAGAATCATTAAAAATATCCACACAAACAATAAAAATTAAATTAAATTTTTTTCACAACATGCGAATATGGATAAGCTTGTGTTTCTTTGCTATAATGGACAAAAGTGAATTCTATGTGCTAATAAAGTACTACTTTTTACGTGTAAAGCCCATTAAGGAAACTAAATAGAAAAGAAAAACTAATTCGTTATGGTCGTACGAAGGCGTATAATGTTAAATGCAAGAGAAATACGATCAACCAATGAACAGATTGGTCAATCAAATCTATGATAAAATGAAAAAGCAATCACAGCACTAAATTTTTCTTGGCAAATCCGACGAAAGCAAACCAGTTAAATCGGCCGAAAACGCATGACCATAATTTCATGAGACTCACATGGTAAATTCTTCATTGACTACCTGGACATATGCAACTTTGTTGGATCTACTTCGTACTAAGTTGATGAAATAACAGTTACAATGAAAAAAAGAAAGAAAAATATTTCAATAAGCCACGAAAATGCACCAGATCACATATCTGCAATTGTCATGGTTAAAATTGTCAAATCAATCGAATTTTCATAAAAAAAAAAGCATTATTTCATTTCAAAGTCACAGGCTTATCAAATAACACTCATACACGCATACATATGTATACTTAGCCATAATGCTAAAAATAATTACTTTCAGATATTGGACCCTATCCTGTGCTTAAATAACATTTTATGTTATTTTGTGGTGATAAAATGTCTTCTTAATAAAATGAAAATAAAATATTTTAAAAAGTCATATTCTGTCGTGGATCTATAAAATTATTTTATGAATTCTCTTACGAACATGCAACATAAAATATTTAGTACGTTCCGCAATGGTTTCTATTACTTTCTCAACAGATGGTCGATTGTAATTTGAGCTAAACTCTACAAAATCATCTACTAAATAATTATTTATGAGAGCAGTTACCATAGGTTTCGACAAACTTGGCTATAAAAGTGCTAAAATATGACAACTCCCGACTAGAGTTTGATACGAACCATGTCCGTACAACGTACAAATGCAAAGTACTTAGGAACTTCAAAGTAAACGGAATGGATGTCTTTCTGGCATGAGGCTCTAACACAGATCAGATATAATCTGTGGCTCTAGTTTCGCGATAAGTATTTTAAGTCCAACTTTAAGCAGGATTTACATTATGATGGCATGCAATTTTTACAGAAATTGTGAGGGAGATAGTACATCGTAAATGGAAATTTATTTATGAGTGACGAGAGAACCCAACGCATTCTGGATTTTTTCGTGTCCGGAACCATAAAAAGCCATAGTAGGCATAATAAGTTTTTATAGTTACTGAAACTAAAACATTGTTTATTGGCAACCCTAATTTGTCAATTTCTTCTACTCGTGCTGCCATATTGTTGTTGTTACTATAATTTTATGGCATATACACAAGGTATATAGAATACAAGGTACTCTCATTACAAACCATGTTCCAGCATTAGGTGACGTAATATCCTAAAATGTATAGGAAAGTACAATACAGAGAGCACAATATTATCTCTCCTCTCTCTGTCTTTCCTATAAAAATGTATATACATTAGTCACAGAGCTACGTCACAGGCTATTATCTGCAATGTGTCAAAATTTGAATGGGAATGCCTTGTTTTCTATATACCTTGGCATAACTGTCAAGTCAAATTATGTGACAAAATGGAAATAAATAAAAGTTTTGAGTTTGCAATTAAATATTGCGAAATTGAAAGTTTTTAAATATTTCATTATAGAAAATTTTGAAATTATTTCGGAGGTAGTTTTCCTTCCACAAGCATGGTCCACAGATTCACTGCAGTGGTCCTTTTCGGAGCTGAACTCCGGATACTGCTGAGAATGATATTGATGGTAGGATAGTAGCACATAGATCGACAATTGATATTTAATTAATACCAAATCGAAATTGACAATTTAACCAAGGGAAATAAATAACTGGTGCTTGAATGAATTTCTAGTAGTATTGGGAGGAAAATTTCACAAAGTTGACGATACGATTCCGTCAATATATTTGAAAAATTTTGTGACAGTTTTTCAAGTTTTCGAAGTATAACAAACCACTATTTGAAAATGATATTAAAGAGGAGAGAAAATCTCGCACTCACAGCTTTCTTTTTCTTTTCTTTTGCTGGGGTAAATCTCTTTCTTCTGATTCCGATTTAGTACTTCGATTAGCAAAACATCTTAATCGTCTGTTTCTATTTTTTAATAATAATTATATTACTATATAGGTACTTAGCGATTAAAAGCTTGACAATTTGCGATTTTTACCATAAAAACTAGAGGGGAGCATACATGGGAGGTGTTGCAATGATTGCTTCGGCAGCATTTAAATTTTAATAAACTATCTCCTTCACAATTTCTGTAAAAAATGCATGGGATCATAATGTAAATCCTCTTTTATCCAGTCGAAACAAATCTTGAAACCCATAGTTGGGCAGCTCGCATGGATCGTAGGAATTGCAAAAATATTACGGATTTCTTCTATGATCTCTTCTGCATAAAATTAAAACTTTAAACAAATTTCATTAACTATTTATATTTTACCATATACCGAGTGCAAATTTTCACAATTTTTGACAAAATTGTAATTCTTATGTATGGCGGTGGACTTTTGTATTCAATTAAATTATTTTCACATCACAAATGTTAATTGCCGAATTTCATTTTCATAAAATGTGTCAAACTACCTTTAAAATTTGCTGGTTAGGTTCTTTTATGTTATGTTCCTTAAAAGCAAATATTTTATGTTCTGATGCATAAAATAAAATAAAATTTCTGGTACAGAATAGGACTTTACGGAATTACTTTATTTCAAGGCATAAAATAACATAAAATGATAAAATTTTCCCAACAGAATAGGCCCATTATGTACTTAGGATACCTTGGCACAAATATATAACTGCAATAGAGCTAACAAGCATTCTTCATTTATAATTACATCGTTTTTCCCAATACAAAATCAATAAAACAAGAAGATGTTTCAAGAGAGCCTATGACGGAAGTAGGAGTTCTTAAGTAATCCTTGTTGCATGCGAATTGTAAGACATCTGCTGTTAGCTTCCAGAATATACATTAATATCTTATCCAACCAGTTTCTTTCATATGATTAATTAAAAGGAGGTTTTTATCATTCACGGCTGAGCAACAGAATTGGATTCATAAAATTGCTTCATTTCATTATAAAGATCGAGTAAAATCTTTTCTTTATTCCTGTGCAATGGCAGAGCATATCCATCGTACATAAAAACGATTTCAGAATTGACTACAATTAAGTGGGAGGTAAGTGGTCTGGTTTATGGCATCGTATATCTTTAATATCACTTTTTCAGATGTTTTAATCCACGTGGTTTTGACAGTACCTACTGAATGCTATTTAAAATTCTTGTATGTATAAGAACTGGAATTTATAAAAATATTCATATCAAAGAGGGGATTTTTTATAGATCATAAATGAAGATCAAGAAAGGGTTAGGCAATTAAAGAGAAGCACCAACGAGACTATATGTATATAGATCTTGTAACTACTATTTTTCTAATTATTTGTTATTATTTATTGTATAGGCCATTTGTACTTTAGTTAACTGAAATCATGTAATCACAATTGCTTTTAGTTTTGTTAATTTTCTCTGTAGACTAGTAAGCTGTGAGATAGTAAAATAAATTTGTCATTCAGTTGTTAGCAAGTTTTGTTTTTATCAAACGTCCAAAACCAACCTTCTACGTGCTGAAGGTTCAATACATATCGAGAAAACTAATCGAAGTCTCAAGAGCGAGACACGGGAAAGGAATTTAGTTCAACATTCTGGTGCCGAAACCCGGGAAATTTCCTCTTCAATCAACAGATTAAAGATACATTCATATGGCGTGTATAATAGTGCAAAAATCAAAGCGCTAACAAACTAGAGGGAAAACAGACCATAGACACATTTAACCTTCCCGTGTCGATTGGTTTAAGTGAAACTTTCTACAAGGCCTGAGAATTCACAGCGTCTTACGGTGTTAACAACACTTCTTATAAAATGAAGGAAGAAGATAAGAACACGTTAATTCAGAAACGTGGTCGAGTCAAGGGTACTCTTACTCGTTTAAAAACCTTTACAGATAATATTACTTCTGTAAATGCTTTAGAGGAGGTTACAGTTCGACTGCAAAAATTAGAAGAAAGTTGGAAGGAATTTTGCTCAATTGAAGATTGATTACTTCTGATTGATCCAGAAGTTTCTGAAATAGAAGAAATGGAACATAAATATTTCGACATAAAATCTTTACTCTTACGCGCTCAAAGTGATCGAGAACATGCACATCAACAACATGCTGCACCTAACAACGATTTAAATTCGACCATGAATCAATTATTGCTAACACAACAGTCCATGTTTCAAGGCATGGATCGATCTCAGAACAACTCTCAATACGCTCGCCTTCCCAAACTAAATATTCCGTCCTTCGCTGGCGACTACAAGGAATGGCCTTCATTTAAGGATCTTTTTGATTCCTCTATTAACTCAAATGATTCACTTAGTGGATCTCAAAAGTTTCAGTACTTGAAAGGGCTATTGAAGGACACTCTAGCAGCATTGATACGGCATTTGTCGGTGTCTGACGCAACTTATACTAAGGCATGGAACAAACTCAAGGAACGATTTGAAAAACCATCCCATATAGCAACGTCTTTTATCAAAACATTTCTGGATCAATCCACGGTGGCTACTGTCACTGCAAAATCGTTGCGAAATCTTACAGATACGCTTGATGAGGTCATTCGCGGCTTAAGGTCATTAGGTGTCAATGCTGAAAAACGTGATCCTTGGCTCATACATATAGCCTTATCGAAACTTGATTTGGAAACCAGAGAACTATGGTCGCAGGAAACATCTGAAAAGAATTTTCCTTCATTTGAGGAATTTCTAAAATTTCTGAACAAGAGATGTGACATCTTAGAAGCAATAATGGTCGGTGGGAAAAAATCGTCGCAAACAGTAAAAACACTCCACAGTTCAGTGTCAACAAAGCAAGAAACGTGTCCCAAGTGCACAAGAAATCATTTAATCTATCAATGCCCCGAGTTTAAGGCTACTACCTTGCAGGACCGCAAATCATTTGTTGTTTCTCAATCGCTTTGCTTTCGATGTTTGGGATGTAACCATTCAGTCAAGAATTGTTGGTCAAAGATACGTTGTCAGCAGTGTAAGGGTAACCACCATTCGTTGCTACACAGCTCAAGTTTCAAATTGTGCCAGAAACCAACGTCAATCAATTCCATCAATTCTTCTGGCAACTTCAATTCTTCCCTCAACATTGATACTCCTATCAACAACTTTGCAATCAACCCAATCTCTTCAATCAACTCAAATTCTCCAATCAACGTAGAAAACATCTCAACACCACCAGTTTGTAACCTTAAAGGAAATCTTGCTTCATTCAAGGAATCATTAACTGCCTCTGTGTCACCACCGCAAGATTCTAAGCTGGCATCTTTTACGACTTACGCAGACAAGCTGTCAAGTAATTGTAATAACACATCGGCAATTGCTCTTTTGCCCACAGCTGTTTGCTACGTTAGAGATGCTAAAGGGAATTATCAAAACTGTCGATTACTATTAGATTCCGATTCCCAAATTTCTCTTATTTGCCAATCATGCGCAGATCGGTTGGGCTTGAGAAAAGGAGGCGCAAGATTATCGCTTAGCGGACTATCCTCTACCAACGTTGGAATTACCAAGGGAAAGATTCATCTAAATCTCTTCCCACGCTGCCAAAACTCTCGACTAATTGAAGTAATAACATTCATAATAAGCAATTTGTCATCCTACATTCCATCTAAACCAATAGAAACGATTGAATACTTCAATATTAAGGAATTAAATCTAGCAGATCCTAGTTTTCACCAGCCCTCACCCATTGACATACTGCTAGGGGCTGACAAATTCTTCGAAGTACTTAGAGCAGGAAAATTGTACAATGACATGGGAGTTCTTATTGCTCAAGAGACAGTTTTTGGCTGGATAATTACTGGTGCACTTGCAAGGGAATCTTTAGTGCACAGCATGAATACGACAGTTTTCACCAACCTTGATAAAACCTTGCAACGGTTTTGGACCATAGAGGAGCTACCCACTTCAACTGTCACCATTAGTGAAGAAGAAGCACTGGCTGAGACTCAGTTTAAAGCAACATTCTGTCGTGCAGAAAGTAGCCGATATGTAGTTTCAATTCCATTCAAGAAAAACAAGCAGCACCTTGGTAACTCTCTACAAAATGCAATTGCTCGTTTACGATCAGTAGAGCGACGCTTTTCTAGAGATTCTGACTACAAACAAGCGTATATATCATTCATGCGTGAATATGAACAACTGGGACATATGGAGCATGTACCTACTAAGGAAATGTCAAGGGAAGCAGATAAATACTTTTACCTTCCCTATCATGCCGTCTTCAAAAAGGGACCGAATACCAAAATGCGGGTAGTCTTCGATGGATCCTGCAAAACTAGCTCTGGAATATCGCTTAACCAAACGTTAATGGTGGGCCCCACAATCCAGCGGGATCTGACATTTATAATGGAACTCTATTATTTCAAATATTTTTATTTTATTTGCAAGAATTTTCCGTGATGGCCACTAAAATACATATTAGTTATTAACTATTATTTTTACGTGTATTTTGCACTAGCATTAAAAAAAAAAACACTTATAAAATAAATTTTTATGTTGAAACTATTTACATGCACATGGTGTCAATTTCCAATGCACACTATTATACGGTACTATCCATATTAGATTAAATTTAGTTGATACCATTTAGGGATAATATCCACTTTATGTTTCTATAGAAGCGCAGAAATGCTCAGGTCTAAGAAGAATTTGAGTATAATGAACTCCGCATATCCAGGAATACATCGCAATTTGAAGTTGTTTCGTTTACTCATAAATATGTACTCAAATGCAAATACAAACTGACCATCAAGAACAGAACAGAAAAATGTTTAGCTCATCAGATTACTTGAAAACTGACATGTACTTTGAAATATACTCCTTGTGAAAAATGGAATGGTTTGAAACACTACTCCCCTCGAAGTTCATCAAACATTATGCATTAAAAAACATAGAAACAAGTGCACTTTTAGCTAAAGATAATTTTAATATGTAACATAATTATATAACAAATTAATCGAATAGCACTAAGTATATAGGTAGATATGTGTAATATACTCTTTATCCAGAAAATTAAGGAAAAAATCATAGGTATCGGATTCCCCTTATGCTACTCAAGTCTGGAACTAAATATCTTTTATAATTTGGCCAGATTCATAGATTTCGATATTGTGTTACCACTGGCAAAGTTTCTAATGCCTGTGTTTGGAATCATAAAGAAAAACAAGCGATATATCCCACATGATAAGCCTCTAAATCCCATTCTACTACATTTATTTTTTGCAAAGATAAAACTGACTTGCGTTATTCTATACCTCTCTAGGACAGAAAAAGAAGACTAAAGTTGCTAACAGTAAAGGAGATTTGATCTGATGATTCGGAGGATAGTAATAACAGATACTGTGACTTAGAAAGAAATTCTACTATAATTCAAACCAACTACAAGTTCTCAAGCATGATAGTGACATGGAATTACAGAGCTGAGCAAATACCAAAGAAAAAATAATTAAGTACAAGTACAAGTACCGAAGGCTTGAGTACTTCAGCGTAAGTACAAATACCGCATTTATGAAAAGTACTTGTAACTAGGTACTAAATCTATAAAAAGTACTGAGTAATTTTTGAAGTACTCTTTTAGAATCATTGTAAGTTGGCAGTAAT
Source organism: Dioctria rufipes (assembly GCA_963924295.1). NCBI lineage: Eukaryota > Metazoa > Arthropoda > Insecta > Diptera > Asilidae > Dioctria > Dioctria rufipes. The sequence goes on from OZ002741.1 coordinate 69,733,366, forward strand.
ATAATGAAGTTTGTCGAGCTCAGTTAATAGATATTAATAAAAAAATACCCAATACCAAAAATACCCAATACCCAAATACCCATTATCGCTTCCAATAATGCATTAAAAACCTAAGGAAAAAATTTCTAGTAAATTTCTAAGAAAAAATTGAGGCATTTCCTACATCAGGTCGAGGCATCGTTGATTTTATATTGGAGCGAGGCATTGCTTGCTTACCCTTGGTTATGTCATCAAGACGAGGCATCGTCGATTTTATATTCCAGCGAGACTTCACTAGTTTTTGTTCTACTTGCCCAGTCTTGTTTGTACGTTATTAGTTTGTCTAAGGTTCTGCCTTGACGCGTGAGTGCGGCACATGCTTTGACAGTTCTTTGTGTGCTTAAAACTTAACAAAAAAGGAGTAGCGCTAGAGATTGTATATGCTTTTCTACGAAGAGTTAGATATTTGTAGGTACTTAATAGACTCAGAAATACTTAAGTAAAAATCTTAGTACTTAAGTACAAAACTAAGTCTTAAGTACAAGTAAATAGAAGCAAGTACTTATGTTCAAGTACTAAGTGGAGGCATTTCAAAAGTATTGAGTAATAAGTCTTAAGTAACGAAAATGTACTTTAAGTACTACTTAAGTCTCTTTTTACTTAAGTATTGCCCAACTCTCCATGGAAATCTTCCAAAAATTTACGTATTTCCGAATTCACAGGAAAATCAAGCGCAGCGTGGAATGAGATAAAAAATTACAAAACAATGGGACTTTGCATTGAAGGCAGGAAGTGAGGTATGTATATACAGGGTGGGTGTTATGTGATTGAAGTAGGAAAAATGCGTCGTTTGTGACGTAGTAGAAATTTAATATTTTCTTTTTATATTTTCTTTTTTTATTCACACCCTCTAATGATACTGCCTATGATTATGATAATGAAGAAAATAGCCTGCCCTGAATTTGTTGAAATTTTCTGATTTTAACATTCAAAATATTTTCAACCGTATGGTCAAATTCAGAGATACGCTCTTATTTCGAATTGTGGAAATGTAGAACAACGCTAACCCCATCCTGTTAACCTTGCAATGATAATGTCTTCGTTATCGCGCTCACTCTCCAATATTTATTATCTTGTGAGAAAAATTAATGGAAGTTTTTAGACACCCTGCACTTAAACAATAGTTGAAAATTCCTCAATAATATAAATAAATTTTTTTATTCTGTTGAATCAGATCTTTCAGTTGACACAAATTCTGTAAAAAATCGTTATCCTTATACCACAGATAAAATATATATATTCAAGTATTTACCTACTTAAGAGCTGAGTTCAATCAAGTTTCACAAAAATGTTATCTTAAAAGATAGCAAAAGCTTTGAAATTTTTTAAATTGGTTTAGTTTATAGTCAGAGATCGATTGCTCATACCGACGACGCCACCTAGGGCTGCTAATGATTTTTCTGAGCATTAGATAAGCATTAATTTTTTTCCTTTGGGTATTTATTCGATAAGTTTTCCTCTACGTATACTGGTGTTAATCGAAAATGGTGCATCAATTAAATTAAAAAACATTGTATACTTGGACTTATTTGGAATAAGATGCAAAAAATCGATTATTGCCCATTTCGATACTCTACTTAAATCCATATCGAGTCTCCCAAGCCTACCACAAACCTCAGTCAAAACAATAGGTCTGCTTAACTAGATCGGAAATTCATTGAGCCAAACATATGAATTTTTGGGTCATGAATAGTTTTTGGTAAGTCATTGATACACAAGCAGAGGAGTAGAGGATCCAAAAGAGACTCCTGAGGAACACCATACAGTAAGGATGACAAACCTGAATCTTTATTACTGATTTCAACTTGTTTTTACCATCTAACAAGAAAATTTCTCATTAAGAGATATTGTTGAAAACCTGAACCTGACTAGACTAGCGAAATCAAATGCTTTTGAGAAGTCTAGTAATTTATGAAAATTTATTAGAAAATATTAGATAGATAACCGTTAGACTTTTCGCTAATCTAAAATTTTCGCTAGCTCCTCTCGGTTTCAAAATTAGATTTTAACAAAATCGGCTTTTGACCTTTGACCCCTCATTAACTCCAATTTTCCAAATTGAATTAATTAAACCAAAAAACCAATTTTAAATGATCTATTATGCTCAATAACGGAAATCTAAGTATGGTCTGAACCTTTTATGAAACACACCATGGAGGATGGGAAACAGTATTATAAGTCATTGGAAATCACAAATAATTATCATTCTAATAATTCATCATAATGTGTATCTTTACGCAGTAGAAATCCTAAAAGAAAAATCAAAAAAAAAAATTATCCCTCGCCCTACATAAACCATTAGGATTTACTCTAATCGGTGGACTGCTTTACATAGCACATATTTTGAAATTTTTGATAACTGAAAGGGGCAATAGGGAAAAGGGTTAAAATGACAAAAACATATTTGAATTTGTACCTAGATTGCCTACTACTACTTTACTTGCCTACTATTATTTGTGCGCCATAAAACAGCAATCGGGGAAGCAAGATACAGTTTCAATCAAAACAAAGGAAACTGAAAGCAATAAGACCGAATTCTCTGGATATTTCTATATTACCAAATGGTTAATACAAAAACAAAATATTATTATTAATTACTTAAGTGCTTTTTATTATTCCCAATATTAATTTTCTTAAAATATCAAATCCTTAAAAAAATAAAAATTAAAAAGGATAACAACAGCATGTTTCGCCAGATCAAAACAGGTATGGGAACTTAAAGTAAATTCATTTTATTGCAAACAATTTTAATATTTAGATTTGCATTCATTATTTTTAATAACTTCATCTTCGGCATAAAACTAACAACCTTATTAATTTTTTTTTTTCTTAAATCATTCTATTCACTTTTGACTGCTTCCTATAGTTGATCAGGATTTCTGAATTTTCCACATGTTCTAAACTTCTATTTTGTAATATTCTAGAGATTCTCTATTGGGATTAAGTCTGGAGATTGGGTTTATGTTTCAAGATTAGGCTAGCCATTGTAATACATCAATCTTCTTTTCATTCAGCAACTAGCTCAGTGCAAACTTTTCATAAAGGAGATAGACCCAGAAAACTTCACATCGCACGGATGTATTAATTGTTCGGGATATTAAACGTGATCCTTTTATAGAACCTACTCACAAATTGACATTAAATGTTATTGAATGTGCTATCAAAAGAAGAACTAGACAGGTCAAACTTAATAGTTATAGAGCTGTAAAAATACAATTCATTTCTACACGGAACAGACGAGTACGTTTTGACTTCGCCAGGAGACATCGTGAATAGATCCTATATCTTTGAAAAACTCTTCTCTTCTCTGATGAATCAAAGTTTAATCTACAGATGGAATGATACACGTTTGTAGACGATATTGTATTCCAACAGTGAAGCATAGAGGATGAAAATGTGTGATGGTTTTGGGATGTGCTTCCGCGCAAGAAGTGGGACTTCAGTAAATGAATACACTGGAAAGTCTTACGCTTCTAAACGCCAACGATAATATGCCATTCAAGTGGAGGCTCCAATAAGACAACGACTAGAAAAACACTTCCAAATTATTGAAAACATGGCTGATCTCCAGAATTAAACCCGGTTACAAAAGAGAAGTTACTTTTAAGTTTCATTTATTTTGACCTAGCGAAACATACAGTTGTTATCATTTTTTATTTTTATTTTGTTATGGATTTGATATTTTACGAAAATTTATATTGGTAAGTAGTATTCAAATAATTAATAATATTTTGTTTTTGTAACCATTTGTAATATAGAAATATCCAGAGAATTGGGTCCTATTGCTTTTAGTTTCCTTTGTTTTGACCGACACTGTAGATACAAAATTTGTGCCTACTAAATGCTTCCAAAATGTATGACCCTGACAGGATGTTAGCTATTCGTAGAACATCCTGTATCTATAATGAATAATTAAATTGTTGTACATAGAATTACTGTACCAAGGAATCGTTTGCTCTTTTTCGTAATCCAAACGAACAAACGAATGGAAGTGCAAAAATCAAACTGACTTTTTCCTAATACATATTACAAACGCAAGTATAGAAATGTGTAACACCAAAGTCCAATATTAAAAAAGCCCGAGTTGCAGCTTCTTTTTATATACCGACATACAAGATAATCTTTCTACTTGAGCATTTAATTAAAGTAAAAAGGCTAGAATTGGTCTAAGACTAATTCTTATGATGGAAATTTTTCGTCTTTATTAGACTGAAATTCATTAAAAAAACAAAAATAAAAAAATAAATATTTTTCTCAATGAATTTACAAAATTCATTGAGATGCAGAAAAAATATCGAATTTTTCGAACCAGCGATCAGAGAGGTCTCATCAGTATGATCATCTCTGATCGCCTACCTATCTATATCCTAGATGATTACTGTCATTTCGTATTTTCACGAATCTGTGCAAGTTTGATTTTTGAAGTGGTTTTTCGTATATATTTCTAGAACGGCTCGTCGGACAGTAAAAATGATTATAACAAATTTCATAGGATTTCATATTGTGGAGAAGTTTTCAGTACAATATAAACGTCTAGGACTGACTGTTTTTACAGTATACGTAAAAATCCTAAATTTTTATATGGCAACACAAAGAACGGGATGCCCGATTTAGTCCATTTTTAAACACTATTTACAGCTTTTACGTAGACGCGTTCTCAGGCAGTGTCCAAATATATAGTGAAAAACGAAATTGTTGTATGGCAACCCTACGAGGGAGTTATCCGATTTGTCTCCTTTTCGAAATTAGATTTAGTTTTTTTATAAAAAGGCCGTATGCAAAATTTCAGCTCTCTACGTACACGCGTTCTCAAGTTATCGTTCGGTCGGACAGACGGACATGCAAAAATCAAAATAACATTTAATGTCAAGCTTGGCTGTCCAATCCATTTTGTTCTACCATCATTATTTCTAGATGTTACAAACGGAATGAGAAACTTACTAGGTATACCCTATGATTATCTAGGTTATAAAAATGTATAATTATTGCGTAGTAATTAATTAAGCATTAGCTTTGTAGTCCAGTAGTCCAGTCAATAAGGACCTTTCGACCTTTGCAGGGGGGTATCAGCGCGGTCCGCCATGTTTGATTAAAGTACAAGTTCACCATTTTGGATTAAAGTGCGAAAAATTGTTTTTTTTTTTCAAAAGGTGGAAATATAAACATTCTTCCAAGCCGCAAGGCACGAAATCTTCGTTATACGCTGCCGATATAACAAAATCAATGTTATGGATGGAGAGGTATATTTGACATAAAGTTGTATGGCAACGTGATGATTTTTTGGGGTCAATTTGTGAGAAGTATGTTCAATAAATACGAAATAACTACGATTCAAATGCAGTCGTTGTGTTTTCGATGGATATCCTTCTGATGGTGACAAGAAAAATACGAAGAAAGACTTCGTCAAACCAAGAAGCAGATATCTGCGGAAGTTTTTTTTTTTTTATGAGATAATGATACTAGTTTAAGTTTTCAAATTCGAACAGGCTGCTTTTACTGTTAAGCAGGCTGAAGAAGATACTGATGTCTTGATTGTCAAGACAGCAACTTCCTTCTGCTCATCATTCGACACGGTTTTTATCGTTGACGATGATGCCGATCTTTTCGTTCTGCTGACAGCATTAGGATCATCCAAAACCAACATTTAAGTACTTTTGCAAGCTGGGGAGAGGCAGAACTACTGAAAAAGTGTATTCCGAGAGTAGTTTTAAAGTGAAGGAGCCGAAAATATCCTGTTTTTACATGCAGTTAGCGGCTGTAACACGACATCATCCCTCTTCAACAAAGGAAAAATAAATTTTTTTTCGCTTGTCCAAAAAAATAAAAAACATAGGCCTCAATGCCGTTATTGGCATTTTCAAAGATCACAATGCCAAAGCAGAAGACAACACAGACGCTGAAGCACGCTTTCTCGTTCTTTTGTATGGTGGCAACATGGAAAAGGAAACCTTGGAAGAAATCTGCTACCAACGTTTCGAAAAATCGACAATAAAACGCAAATTCAACTTAGCTTCTTTATAACCAACGAAGAACGCTGACCGGTATACCATGCGTTTAGGACCTACCACCAAGTCAAAAAATGGTTTTCAATCCAAAACAATCCATTCGGCTGGGCCCGGAAACTTCGTACCAATGGGCTCACTCCAGTACCACTGTCAGAGAAACCTGTCCTAGATACCTCATTAAATTCATTTCATGCAATTACAAAATAGGGCGGTGGAGGATGTAGCTGCAGGAATGATGGGTTGAAGTAATCTGTTGTCTGCAATAGTGAATTATGCAAGAATCCACCAGGGTTCATCATCGAGAGCGACGACGCAAATGAGGCAATGCCATGGATGGAAGCTCAGATTCTCAGTACGGAAAATGGGTTAGAGGATAACACTAACGAAGATGATTGTGAGGGCATCAGGAATTAAATAAATAAATAATAGAAATATACTAAAACAAAATCAATAATATTGTCCTTTGTGGATAAACTAATCCTTTATAAACAAAACTTTAGCAGAAATAGTCACAGTTTCTGCATTTGTCAAAATTACCAGAAATGCTTCATATGTCACTCACTTGGACGCATTACACAAGGATTTTACTAAGAGATTTGAGGATCTCTTAAATTTACAAATTCGTCAATGGATAATAAATCCATACAATATCACAGCCATGGAAGAAGCCAATGTGATAATGGAAGAAGAGTGGAGTACCATCAGCACAGACGAGGAGCTTAAGCAAAAGCTCAACCAAGGCTATTAGAAGTTCTGGTTGCAACGCAACATTGAAGCACAGTATTCTAAATTGTGAAACATTCCTGAAAAATAGCTTATCGCTCTTCCATCATCATACCTAGTCGAAAAAGGCTTCAATTTGGCTACAAACGTTTTTGCAAAACAAAGAAACTGCTTGAAAATCAACGAATGCGGAGATTTAGGCTGCAACTCACCAATATTGAACCGGACTTACCAGGTTCATCCATCACACAGAATTTCCTATTTTTTTTATCTTTACTTTGCGATTTTAATGTTTTTTTCAAAAAATAATTAACTGCTTAAGGATTTTTATGTAATTTGTATTAATAATTATTAATTACACTTGATATTTACTGAATTTTAAGTCTATTTATTTTGTTAAATTTTGATGAGAAAATGATGTCAAGTTTACTCACTTAACCAACCGCAAAGTTTTTAAATTGGTAAGTATTTTGTATCAATAGGAAAAAAACTAGAGATTAGGAATTTTAAAGTAATTTGGGTATGGGGGTCTGGAAAAGAGGTCACTTGCCAATAATAGTTTGGGAATCCTTGATCTAGGGTATAAAAAGAACCCACCGTTTACTCTACCTCGTGGTAGTGTGGAAATGAGTTGACTTTGAATTTACAAAACTATCATAATTATGTAATGAATAGCACAACAAATGATTTGTTAAGATGAAGTAAAAAATCAAGGAGTTTGACTTACAAAAAAGTGTTTATACATAAAATGTAGGGAATTCAGATTTCTTCAAATTTGTATCAGACACTTTTGTCGTAGGATCAACAGTTGAAGAATTTTTTTGAAAAAAAAACGATATTTTGTATCTTAAGTACAAGATGGCTGACACCCTCCCCCCCCCCCCCCCTGAAGGTCGAAAACCTCGATTTTCCATCCATCGGGGACCGCAACTAAATAACATAATATACTAAAATCATTTCTACCCCACCTTTTGTAGTGCAAAAACCCCTAACGATTGCACTATTGACCAGATCTCTTCCTTTAATAGCTGTGTTCTTTTGTGTTCGCAGAAGAGAGCAGCACAAAATGTAGACAAAAGAACGCCTCATACATTTTCATAGAAGATTTATATATGAAGCGAACAATAGGCTTCAATCGACAGAACAATTTGCTCTCTCCAGTATATGGGAGCTCTAGAACAAGGTACACAAAAGAACACAGCTAATATCAATTATCATTACGAAAATTTTCAGAAAGTTCATTTTTAAACTCCAATTCGATCACTAATCAGATCATATTTGAGAACTATGAATTTTCTAAAAAATCATCACTGTCACTTTTGATATCTATCAATTTGTATTAAATTATAAAATTATAGCACTAAAATTCCAGATTCCCATTTTAAATGCACAGTACCTAGGTTAGGTAGGTACTAATTTAATATCAAAACATATTTTTACTAATTTTAAATTACATTTACATGTCGATATCTAAACATCATCTTTACAATCAATGTACATAGATGTCTGTATACATAATTTACAAAATATTGTTATCAATCACGACAGCTGAACTATTACCGAACTATTTTTGCACTTCACTGATAACGAAAAAAAAAACATTAAAACTTATGCACCTTCACCACGTGTACGTTTTATTAAGCTGCCAACTGAATTTGTATTTGTTTTTATCATTTTACTTTATTTGGTACATGCTTATGTATATATTTGGCTCAATTACAGCTTTGGGCAATCGAGGTATACCTACATACATTTTCAGTATAATGCTAAAAATGCAGAAATTCAAGGTTACTGAACCCTTTAAAATTCGAAGTAATATATGAATAACATATTTACATTGATATGCACATACGAAGTACATACATAGTATATAGCCACCTCTTTTTGTTGCTTAAATCACAACAGTGCAGCCAGAGCCAGTTAATCACTGTCTAGTGAACCGCGCCTGCGCTCTTGATATCATAATATATAGCCTGAAGGATAGTAAGGCGGTATCAATAAATTGTATATACCTACCTTTAGCGATTTTTTTAAACCATTAACTAACAAGAAATAAAATGAAATAAAAAACAAAATATTCCAAAGAGTAAAAAAAAAAAAAACATTGACTACGCAACGTAACGCACTTCATTACGATATTTTCTATAAAATATACTAGAACTATAGAGTGTGTGTTTATGAAACGGAGTGAAGCTACAACTATTTATTAGCCCAAACCTCCGGCCGGTATTCACTTGAATACTGTTGTAGATAACCGGTCCAGCTCAGCTTCTAATTTTGTACCAATGATTATTATCGTCACATTAAATGTGCAATGAAGCTTTATTATCTTTATGAAATCTGCTAAATTTACTACCAACCAATCGACAGACAATTTCCCGTGAGTAATTACCGAAGACACATAAAAGATTTCTATTAGTTTATAATCGGTGGTAGTGCTAGTGACTTGCAAAATTTTTCTCTTCTATCTATAGCTCCATTTAGCTATAGCTTTACACTTAAAACAACCCGTTTTTTTTTTTTTTGTTAATCACTACTAAAGCGAACGCGATGTATTTCACTGATGTTTTATCACAAACTGTGGAAAATCTGTATATATTACCCACGTTTTATACTAAAGATATTAATTTAGATAAAAATCGACAATGAATTCGAGGGTTTTAGTTAAACTTTTTCACTATCTCACAATATCACAGTGATTTACGTAAGAGCCAACTCGGTTTGCCCCATATCTCCTCCTGCACTTAAATCCAAAGTCTTTCTGATAAGAGTGTAGTCAACAAAAATGCTAGGAGTATTTCGCCCGAATTTTATTTCTACCACAAAAACATATGCTTCTGGGTATAATTTTGACAGGACCTGTTGCTTTCTAGCGTTTTTTTTTTCTAGAGTCGAATAAATTCAGTAACCGCAACCAATAAGAAGAGCACGATATACCTACAAATATACATATAAGCTAAGAACGCGCAAATTCACACTCCACGGACAACTTAAAGCTACGAAGGTGCCCGCTGAACTAAACTAATCGCACTGATACTTGAACAAAGCTCATTTGCTGAGAAAAAAAAAACACAAAAAGCAAATGATGAGAAAAACCAGAAAAGCTTTAGAGCTGTTGACTATAAAATTGTATAAGTATCGCCAAACGTTTAACCGTGCCGTGCTAGCTAAGCTAACGTGTTGCTGCATGTTCAAGAAAAAACAAACATTTTTTAAATTGTTTACATAATTTCGAATTCAAGAATTCAAGCCGAATAATCTGGTGTCTTTCCCGCCCGGGATTTGCGATTTTAATTAATGAAAATGAAGGTTCCGATTTGACCTATATTTCTATGGAATTGAATTTTCCTATATACATACGTCTACGTTTCCACCATTCTTTGACAAACATATGCCAAAATATATCATAAGCAAACAACTAAAACGAAACTCAGGTGAATCGTACTAAAAATATCCACGGTGCAATTTGATTTATTTATTTACTTTCAACTTTCAAAATTAGGGGCACAGTTTCGCTTCTTGGCATTCATTAACATGAGAAGTGCATGATGAACTCATCTGTATTAATCAATGCCAATCGTCAATAAACATAACCTCGATAAAAAATACAAAGAAAAAAACGTGGAATCTAAACTAAACCTGACCACGTTCTTTTATTAGAATCTACTCTTGATGATAGCACCTACACTTTGAGAAGGACTGAAGGCAGATCGATATCTTATTTTGTTGTTGAAGATAATTGAAAGCTTCCTGAATGAAATCCCTAACCTCATATTACATACTTTGTAAATATGTATGCATTAGGTGTAAAACGTAAACACTTGTTTTTATGTTGTGTCATTTTTTGTTTTGTTTACTCTAATGATAATTATCTGACGCCTCATTGAAGATGATTTGCGTAAAATGCTTATCACTCTTTACTGTCTTATCACTGTCACTTTGTTATCACAGAAATAATAAGGAATTGTTTCTGCAAGTTTTTACTTGCTATAGAAATCTTCCATGCAATTATGATTCTCGGAATAAAGTGATCGGATTAACTAGTGGAAAAAGAATAATATTCCGGCTACATACTAAGTTATTGTTGTTGTCTTACCCTACCATACCCCATCCCGGTCTGGGGGCTGAGAATTTTCGTGATTTTATGATGAAACTTTATATTCAAGAATGGAGCATTTGAATTTTCTGATCCAAATGTCAAATTTAGTAGTTCTACCTGGATAGTTTTCTGGGAATTTTTAAAATTGGTATTTTTATAGATTTCGATGTAATCTTTTCAAATTTTTACTTTGCCGAGCGCGCTGCCATATTGAAAGCATTGCGCGCCCAAAAATCCCAAAAATAGTTTTTTGACTATGGGTCTATTCAAAGCAACACGCTATAGTGACTATAGTCGCTTTTTGCGTTCAGAGCAGCCAAAAAGTGACTATTTTGCCCGCGCTTATGACAGATAAATGTGTTCAGAACGGACGCTATAGTCAGTATTAAAGCCACTTTCCTTGATACCACTCATTTTCGTGATTTAATATGTGAATTGTCAAAGAGCATGTAAAATTGAAAGGAAGTAAGTGAATAAAACTAAAATGGATGTAAAGAAGAAAATTATTTTATTGCTGTTTATAGTTTTAATTTATTGAAGTCCCAATTTTGAGTTTGAGTTTGTTTTTTGACCGTATATACAGGGTGTTTCCGTCCGTCTAGGTAGTCCATAGAGCAGGAGGTGATAGACGAAGAAAAATTGTATGGCAGCGGGGGGGGGGGGGTCCACATCAACCGTTTGGAAGCTACAGGGTGATTAAGAAAAAAAAACTAGTTTTTCATAAAACACCCTGTATCTTAAAAGGTACATAGCATACGGCCACAGTTAAGGAATCAATATCTGCAGAACTTCATGACCTTTCCAACGACTGCTCAACCAGCAGCATACTCTTCTCCTCTCAGGACATATTGAGGTCTAAAATAAAAATTTCGGATCTTCTTACTTTTTTTTTAATTTGACCTCTATATTTTTTAATAAAATGTCATTAACATAATTGTTTTTTATAAAAAATATAAACTGTAAACTCTCCTCTTTAATTTGGCCTATTACACTTTATGTGCTATCTGTAGTCGTCAAAGTGAAAATTCAAAAAGAGCACGTCGAAATCGATGTGTCCCATAATTCTTTATATTTTTCATAAAAAAAGACAATACAGCAACACTGGCCAACAAAGTTGTTTTTTTTCTGGTAATAATAGTATTTTAAAAAATTGTATTATTTACTATTGAGGACTCCCATACTATGTTACTTTAGCTATACCGTGACTTTAAAAGTTCATATCTCCAGAATGAAGCCGAGCATCACCGCAATTTTTGGATAGATAAGACTTATGGCTTCAAAATAAAAATACAAAGCCAAAGGCTGGAGGTCTTCAATAGTAAATTATTATTTACAGAAAAAACACACTTACGTATGTGTTAAAAAAAAATAATTTCGTTCGGTGTTGTTGTATTTTTTTTTTTTTTTTTTGTGGAAAAGCATAAAGAATTTAGATTCATTTGACGCACAGGGTGTGTAGTTTTAATATGAAATAAGGTCCCTGAGACAAATAAGGCCCACCTAATTACCAAATGAAATAAATCAAGTATTTGATGATATAGGGCTACAAAAACAAGTTTTCCGTAAAGTTTATTTATTCGTACTATTAAAAAAATAGAAAAACTATAATAAAAGTGAGTATTTCAAAAAATAATTCAGTTTTATAAAACCTTTGCCATGGGCCTTATTAAACTACCACAGTATAATAAGGCCCAAAGCAAAAATTAATTTTTTCAAAATCTAATCAGCGGAATGATTCCCTTTAAAATTGCTAAAACTAAGAAAATCAACCAAAATTCGGTTATTTTTAATAATTTCTAATAAAAACGGACCTTTTTAACCAACCGGAGGGGCATAATAAGGCCCCTCAACAATTTTGGTTATAAATGGGAATGCCTATTTTAGGCTCGACACCTCCAGATATGAGATATGCCTTAAACGATGCATTATGATACTCTGAACATATGTTTATTTCTATATAGCCGGGAAAAGCTGGGGGAGGGGGTCAAAGTTTGATCTAGTATAATTTGGAAAATTTAGTACAGAACCGAATTCTTTAGGTACTGAGAAGAAGTTTGAGTACCCATACTTCTATACTCGGCGCCTTAAATAGCTATTTATAGTCATCCCAATACTCATTTTTTTAGTATCATGATGCAAGAGTTTAGAAAATTTTAAAATTTGATGCATGCTGCAACAGTTCTGCCAACATACTGAGGTAAAATATAAATTTCAAATCTTATTTATCTCATATTTCCTCCGGATCTATTTTTTTAAAGAAAAACGACTAAATTAAAATTATGCACCATATATAAACTCGGTATTAAGGTGTCATGTTTGTAAATAATTGTGAATTATAAAAAAAGTTAGCATTACAAAGTTTCCTACACTGCTTGCTGCGCCGATTGTGAATTGGCCGTCAAAATCTTTGCAGCATGCATCATGATGCATGCTGCGTTGATGCATGCTGCGCCGATTCTGAATTGGGCTTAACTATTTAATTCTGCTACTGCTGCCGTGTTTACACGAGCAAGCACAGTTGCGCCTACACGGCACAGTATACGTCAACTCTGTTAGAAGTTCAACTCTGCTCTCATACTACAGTACACTCCCTGCAACTACATGCACTACATAGATATTTTCTTGTTGTTACAAATGCATATTTAGTTGAATTGTCATCAGCTCTGCCATAGTATACTGTTGCGATTATTTATGAAATTTTTGAGTTAATTGAATTAAAAGATTTTATTTGCATTATTTGCATAAATTTTAAGAAGAAATTGCTTTGTATATGTCAATAAAGAACATTTATTACGTTTGACAGTTCCGTGGTGTATATAATACGTGTGTCCACAAATACAAGAAATATGACAGAAATATGTTCGATGGAATTAGTGCTCCCAGTTCTCCGCTGCCAGAAAAAGTGCAACACTGAAATGGTCCCATCGAAATCGACAGTAATGAATGAGCAGTATTGTATTTTAAGATATGAACTATTATTCATTCGTTTATTTAAAATGTGTTTGTTTGAATATTGGATATTCGTTTTCCTACACAGCATCCAATCCTTATCCCGGTATCAATCCCGGGATCCCGAGATTTGGATAACGTAATATCGTAATCCCGAGATTGAAAATATAACACGGGATTGCAAACCCCACTTTACGATCTCCGGAAAAATGAATGAATTGCGCCACATTTTTCTGGAACGTCAAGTATGTACGTTATCGATTATTTTATTTCCCCTTTAGTTAGTTCTACTATATTTAAAATATTTTAAGGGGTTAAACCACTGTAATAGCCTTAAAAATAGCGTTATTCAGACAATTTTCTTTTATGTAAACAAAGGTAATAGAATAATAATATTCATGGAAGTTATTAAGCATAAATTTAAGTATGTATACAAATAAAAAATGATTAAAAAAATATATTAGTAAATGGCGACACCAGAGCCATTCTCGCGAGGCTTGTCGAATTTAAAGCTCTCAGCGGCACGCAGTGTAGCTGGTGCAATTTTGAATTTGGAAAAAAAAATCACTTAGTCTATATGCTCATAGCTAGTAAACTACGTAGGGTATTTTGAAAATATTCATTTTTGTATAATTATCGGAAATGAATTTACACTTCATAACGACATATGTTACTGTATTAGTTTGTGTCAGTAAGGTAAGAAAGCACCTTCCCAGTAGGGTTTATTTGATGCAGGTAGTCATTTCGGAGTAGACCGACGAGCTCGGGGAGGAGCCTAAAATTTCAATGAAGAGAATTCCTTAAAACAAATTAACCTCGTATTCTAGAAGATTCAATTCCAACGCATCTTTTAAGCCAATAAAAATAAATTGATTTTCTGAAAAAAATAAAAAGAGGTGTTACCCCTTAAAAACTACTGTATTGTCGAATTTGAATAATATTCAAACAGGCGAGCGTAAGAGTGATATTATAAGAGTTGGTTTTCTTAGTAAGAGTTGTCTTTTAAATTAACACAAAAACATTTTCTTTCTGCAACTATGAGAGTGATGAAAATAAACTACAGTTTTCCTATTATCTATGACTCAATGCCTACTACCCTTGATAATATCAAAATTTTAGATTTAGAAATCTAGAAGAACCACTGACATATATACAATGGACTGCTGACGCTACAAAAATTGCTTACATTATTTGACATTATTATGGGATCACTTTTCTATAGTCCTCTCTTTTTGGTTTAACTACTTTTTTTCACTGAACTATAAATCATAAGTTCTATACAAAATCCACCATAGTCCAGTTTCAGTTCAGTGGTTTTCCAAATGATTATATAGAATAGAAATAGATGGCAATACAGTATTTGTAATCCTTTCTCTGTCCCCCATAGCTACTTTTAGGGACAGGCAGACAAAAATTGCAAAAAATTATTTCTTTAAAACTCAAGTTTTAAAAATATTTGATGTTGTAGAAGATAAGCTTCCAAGAATAGAAATAATTTCGAATGCATCTGTAATTTGCTGAACTTTTAATATGAATATTAAAACGAAAGTAAAACTTGAAATTAAGATAATTGTCACACCCTGCCAAAAAAAGTTGACCCATATGAAATAGAAAATCAGGCAGTCCATGTTATATATGTCAGTGAGAAGAACACGGGAATAGAAACCGTATTTTTTCGCAATTTTTGAGCGTTACTACAGTACCTGTTCAATGAAGTAGACGCACCTTCAATATTAAAAAAATGTTTTATATATATGAAAAATTTATTATAAAAGACAATGTTTTTTTTTTTTTTTAATTAACTCTTTTTTTTATTAATTTAATCTTTTCTACACATATTACTGTAAGATTTGACTAATAATTTGTTACATTTTCTTTTGATTTTATTACACTTTCTATGCGTGCCGGCATACTGCAAATACAGGCATTTATAATTTTTTTTATATCTTCGCAATAATTCCAAATGTTTTCTATATTTTTTTTTAAGAATATCTACTGTAGGATTGGGAACACTATAAACTTTCGATTTGAGGTAAGCCCAGCAATTCTCTATTGGGTTTAAGTCAGGAGAATTGCCGGGCCAAGGAAGGATAGTAAGATTTTCGTTTGTGACGAATCTTAAAATAGATTTTGCTAAATGGCAGGGAGTTTCATCTTGCATAAAAGTGTAGTACGATTTAGTGTATTGTAGGGAATCGATATATGGAAGCAGGACATCAAAAAGGACCAATTTATATTGATCCTGATGCATCGTTCCTTCAACAAAATATATTGGGCCAGGGCCATTTCCGCTGATGTAGCTCCAAATCATTATGCCCGGTGGAT